>OZ020166.1:18998277-19278277 GCA_963971145.1 Sussaba pulchella
GGAATAGATAGACTCTATCTAAGTCGGACAAAATTAATTTTATCCGCGGAAAACGTAGACTCAGAATTTTAGATTTCAAAAAATCTAATTTTTAAATACCTGCATCACTATATGTTGTTATTAATCATGTATAGTATATCCTAAAGAACGATGTCAACGCGGCTAAAGAAAATCATGAAATCTCTTAGTGTTCCCCCAAACAACTCCATATAACTTTTTAAGCACGATCGATGCAGATCGTAGATATAGACAATTACAATACGGCGGCGTCACAAACCGCAGTGAAAAATGCTTTGACTCGAGATGCACGCGCGAGTGAACCATGCACGACAGGTATTTCAATTTGTGGTGACATTTTTGCGTATGATGTTGGAAATCTAGGACGCCTGTAGGCCGACGGTTGAGTAGCAGCAGCAGCAGCAGCAGCAGCAGTTGCAGCAGCACCAGCAGCAATCGTACGAATATATTTGCATTATTACTTACTCTCGCGCGAGAGCTCGCGTCGCCCCCGCGCCCCAGCCTCCCGCGCTTATTTAGCTTCTGGTTTCTCGTTACTCGGGTCAAAATGCAGCGTTACGATTTCTCTGCCTTATATCGTGCCAGTGGGTTGCGATGCAAAGATTCCGTAAATTGCGCGGGATAGACGGAATACGTCTGCACGGTGTATATATAAATATAAATATATATATATAACTATCTTAACCTATCTGACTGAAGCCATCGTCGTGGTGCGGCTTCGCTCTATGCGTTCCGGCTCAAACACCGCGGAAAATGTAACGTGGGACGTTTACCGCAAGCCCCGGCAGCTCTGCGGGAATTCACTTGCAAATAAAGCCGCGGGCCTGATAAGAATAATATCATGCTCATGACGTCGGTTACGCATACGTCGAATATACATATATATATAAATATATATATTTATATGTATATCGCCAGAAGCTCAACCCATTTGAATTTGATAATGTGGAAGATCGGGAGCTCACAGATAACCGGCTATTTGGGGGTAAATAAGTATGATTTCGTATAATGAATTTTTTAATTTTTTTTACAACAAAATTCGTGAATTAATAATTTTCCCGTTGGTTACTTTCATATTCATGAAAAAACTGTGGTAAAATACCTTTCAACTTGTACGTAGAAAATTGGAATGTACGGTATTTTTTTCAATTCTTGGGAATTATAATTTTGTCCTTTTTTTAAACCCGATTAGTGTATCGTTCTTTTTCACCCACTGAAAGTGTATCGTGGGGTCAAATCAAATTAAGGTTTAAAAAAATAGAAAATGTTATCCGGAAAATCTGGAAAAATTCATGAATGAAGCTCAGGGTTTCTACTTTACAGTGAAATTTTTGAATGAAAAGTTTCCAGAATTATTCATTATAAAAATAACAATAAACAAATTAACCGCGGGGACTTTGAAATTTTAGCCTGCGTCAAATCGACCCGAACTTCATCGCAGACGAAAATCATGAGCTTTTAGGAAGGTTCGTCGGTGTACGTGAATTGTACGTGCTTCGCCGTTTTGTCTCAACACCGAAGAGCAACGGTGATACCTGCGTATCGTCGGAGGCGATAAAAGCGCGGGAGTACATGCGCGTCGTCATCGTAAGCCCGACGACCACGCGAGGTAAAAAGTAATAATCGTTATGCAAAATTGCATGTTTTTCTCCGGGAGATAACTGGCGAGGGACACTCAGACGAGATCTCCGGCCTCCGGGCAAAAATATACTCAGCGTCCCTCACCTGCTCCTCGCTTTTTCTTTCACGCTTCCAGCTTTTCCACGTCTTTTCTCTGCTACTCACACAACCTAACTCCAGGGATGTTTCTTCCCCCCAATTATTTTTCTCCTCATTCTTTCAATATAAAAAAAAAACGTCGTGAAACAAAGAGAAAATATTTCTCGTCATTTTTCAAACGATTAACGCGGCCGAACTAAATTACAGATTTATTCACTCGATATTAATATTTTTAACTTGATGTATGACTGCACACGGAAGCTGTGTATCGAGCGTAAATGGATGAGCTATTTTTTCGTTCCCCATGTGACAGGTACACTGACTGTATAATCGTTGGCGGTGTTTTCACCAACAGCCTCTCATCCATCATCGCTATCGGCCGTCAAAGACCGAGCATCGTCGATACGCGAATTGACGAGCACAACAGCTCGTATGGAAAATTTTCTACACCGTAAACCCATATGGATTCGAACGGGCTTCAACGCTTCGTTGCTTATCTCGTAAGCCACGTAAATTGAAAAAAAAAAAAGAAAGCAAAAAGAACATTTTGGAAGGGTGCGAATCAACAATGTACGAAACAAGCTCACAGGCTTGTGGCTCATCCTGTGAACGACGACGAGTACGTACGTCTGACTACCGGAGAACCTTAACTACTTGCACGGGGGCATCCGGAGCTCAGCAAGTTAATGCTCCGGCCGATGTAGCCCGGCGTTGCTCGACCTCGCGTGTTGCCCTCACTGCGTTTTCCCTCGCAGCTTCCGCTTTGGATTTAATGCCGACCGCCGAACGTTCCGGACCGTGGAATTCAAGAGCGAGAGAAGAGTTGTAGGTACGTGGACAGACGTAGCCGGGGTAAAGTGCGCGACACGGGGTAAAACCGGTAGAAACGGTCCAGAACCGGTTGACCACCAGGATTTATGTATGAGTCTGCGCGGGGCTGTGGACCATGTGCGAGGATGGGATGGGAGGAGAGGAGGAAGGGGGGGGGGGTGAAGGAGCGCAAGGGCAGGGGCGGCTTAGCAAGATAAATTAGTCGCGGAGTTGTAAAAAGTCGGATCGCGAATGGCCCGGATTACACGGACGTACTGCTCGGAAATCGGTGCTACCGCTTCTTCACCAAATCCGACATTACCACTCTCCTCGCAGCACTTATCTACTCTGCAGTATTTACCCGTGGAAAGAAAATTCTATCGCTAAGTGCGATGTTAATCGGAATTAAATTTTTGTTTTGCCGCGATTGTTTTGTTTTTGTTTCCACGTTGCGTCGTGATTTCAGCGGATGAAAGATTTTTCGACGATAACGAATCGGTGGAATCTTCACGACTCCAGGAATTGTATGATCGAAAAAATGGACATTTTTTCGCGCATTGCGGGTTGAACGAATTTCGTTGGTGTCGTCTGATTAATCGAGTTTTGTAATATTGCGATATCGGTATGGAATGTTGCAATTACGATGAAGAAAAATTTTCTCAGGCAGATCTTTTTTGGCTAGAGAATTGTCACGAGAAGACACAAAAACGACGCGGGAAATGTTTTTTCGAATGCTCGAAATTCTTTTGTCAGAGCTTCTCGCCAAAAGGTGAGATACATGTTTTTTTTTAAATGAAAATAAATAAATTAACGTTTGAGGTTTCGCGTCGAGGCGAAACCACAGAAGAGGCGTCCGCGATGCAGTCGTAGGCGGACGCGAACGAAGCCCGACCTCGACAAAGACACTCGTTGCCCGCGTTTGTTCTCGGCCGTGCGCGCTGCTACTTTCTTTTATTTCACTTAATAACGTCGGGCCTTTTTACCGACCCCATCGTGTTTGCGGGGCTCGTCGTCTCTTCACACTTTTCGCCACTGTTCTATCTCCCATCTCCACAGAGCCACGGCTTTTCTCTTCGGCACAACACATTCCCGTCATTCTCTGGAAACCTACGAAGGGACACAAAACACGTTGAAACGTGTAGAAATTCAGAATACCAGTCTATACTGATTTATCACGTTTTTGCAATTCAATTCGTTCGCCCAACGGCGTTGGAAAACAAATTGTCACAAAGCTCCGCGGTATCGATATCAAAAGCGATTTTTTTTTCATCTAAATAAAACTTTGACAAAAATAACGGGGAGTTTTTAATTATTCTTTTTTTTTTCGTTTCCCGATGTCGAGTTTCATCGATATTACAACCGAAATGTGGCGAATAGGGGTAACTTGCAACAACCGCGTACGCAATCCCGAGCTCGGCTCTTTAAGCTTTTGTCTATTGTCACAGCCAAGTCCCGAAGGAGACGCGCCCGAGCGTTTCCGCAAGCTTCGCGGCAACGTTCGACTCTTTCCCCACGTTTTAATCGCCCCAACGTGTTTTCGTCGCAACATTACGATGCATTACAGAGCGACGTGCAGTTGCGAAAAAAATTCAACCCTCACGTTTCTGGGATTCGCATTGACGATCGTTCGAGTCGATCGTCGCGACATACGGCAAAGCCGCGCAACGCACAATCGAAACAACCGGAGCCTATAGACTCCAGCGACCAACAGAGACGGCGAGACTCAACGTGAAAATGAGAAACGCAAAAGGAAAACAAACTCTTTCCAAATTTACGGATGCCAAGCGATCGTTCGGCAAACCGATATATACATCACGCAAAAGTGAATGCCGGCCTCCGACGCAGCCAACTATTGAAAATCGATGCGAGACTCCATTGTGCCCCGCCGCAATTCAATGGAAACATCGTTCTTATTCTTCTTTTTCATACGTCCAATTATCGGATTTCTTGTAAACTCGAACCATAATATGAATTATGCATCGTGTCTCCCGAAGAGAATCATTCGATAATGATTCTACGATTGCGTTTTTTTTTTGTTGTTCCTTTTTTCTTCGTCGTCGTGCGGCGATCAACAGTGGCAACATCACCGTTCCGTGATGCAAGCGATATTGGCAGCCAAAGGCACGTACGTGCGTCTCGCGACAGCTGCAATGGGCTCGCAATACGAGCCGTTCCACGATTTTTCCTCATTTTCGGAATTATTCGACGCTTCGATGATTCAATAAAAGCACGATCTTCGGTTGATCGCTGGTGCGAAGCCATCTATTCTCGAGTAATTTCGCTGGTTAACGGGTATTCCCTCGGGGTCGTATACGTGTGTGCGTGCCATTGACGTTCGGAACATAGACGGGACCAGCAACGAGTGCTACGTAAACCGAAATTCGATAGAGTCGAATTGCAAAACGCGTCGACGTGAACGGATCGACGTGGCGAGAAATCGTCGACGAACCGATTCCGTTCGCATCTTTTTCGTAGTCGGCAACAACGCGCTAGCTAATAAAGCGTTTTTCATCGGTTCGTTATGCCGTCGTTGCATACGAACATGTGGCAATCGTGTCGATGACCATAATTTCGTCACTGATCGAAAGTAAATTCCCCGTCGCGGTGTCCCCCGTCGTTTGTTTGTACATCGAAATTGAAACAATTCGATTCACAACGTGCCAGTACGTCGCACGAGCGAAGCTCATTATCGGAAAACGTGATAGATTGAATTATATAGCTCCGGTGCTTTTTGAAAAAATTATTTTTACGCTTGTACGAGCTCAATGAGCAAACCGGAAGTTACGCGGAGCCGAGAGAAACGAAGTCCACTCGAATTTATTTCGACCGCAGGACGCTATGATACAAAGGAAGGTTTTTTTTAGTTTTTCATTAACTGTACCACAGTTTTTATATATGTCTGTATATTAGGGTGGTTTTTATTTGAGTCATGTTCGAATTTTGACTGCGGCCAAGGCACGATCGATTGCAAATGAAAATAAAAGATCCTGAGCCTATTTTGACTTTTCTGATCTATGTTTCACTACGCGCTGATTCGAGGTAAAGTTTCTCGTTTGGAATAATGCAATTTTTTCATCCTTCGGTTATTATATTGGCGAGCGACTAATTATTCCTAAACTAAAATACCATGTCCAATTATCGGAATCCTGCTTTCACCAAAAACCGAAAATCATGCAATTTATAAACGGTATAAACGTCCAATTTGATGAAACAAATATGTCAATTTTTTTTGAAAAAGTGTGGTTTATATCCGTTGATTGCATATGGTATTAGATTATTCTGGAAATAATAAGACGTCCCGCTAATATAATTATCAGGAATAGAAAAATTGCATGGTTTTTTTATAGGAAGCTTGACCTCAAATCAGCGAGTGGTGAGAGTTAGACTAGAAAAGTCAAATTGGGCTTAACATTTTTTATTTGTTTTTGGAATCGATTGAGACCCCGGCGCAATGAAAATTAAAAAATCTCCCTAACAAGAACCACCCTAATGTACATATATAGTGCTGGGGTGTGCTTTCGCCGGTCCGAGCTGCCACGAAGTAGTAACGCGGTTACGACTTGCCGCTAATCTCGTACGAGAATTGGAAACAACTTTTCTTTCTTTCTCCTTTTTTTTTCTTCTTTTGACTAACTACCGCCGGCAAAGTTATTCCAGGGTTTCAACGGTAACGAAGAGTAACGGGGCCACACACGCTATCCGGTTGATTATAGCATCGTCTTTTCCAAACTGTTTAATGCTCGACAGAGGATTACGGAAGGTTTAAAAGCTATCGATGATTAATTCCCAGATTAAATCGCTATAATATCGTAACGATCGCGAGATTATCAAACCATATAATAATCGTACGTTCACGTGTTTGCATTGATTTCGATGTGCGTCGTAGGTTTGCCACGAGAGAGGATAAAATCGTCATCTCTTCCTCTCTCCCGGTCCAGCTCTTTCCACAGCTCCATCGTAATTTCGAATGCAAACGTGATTACAGTCGAATGACGGAGAGGTATGTGCTCGTATGTGTGTGTGTTGGGAATAGCGAGAACCGATCAATAGTACACGCGCGAACCATACATTCATACGTAATTTTTTTTTCTTTTTTTTCAGTCGAACAAAGTTAATTTTCCCGCTGGATCCTGCGAAAGAGTCAATACGCTCTTTTTGGCGCAGCTACTCGATTTTTTATTTTTTTCACTCTCGTCCTCGCGGTTCAGTACCGTGAAGTACAGAGCAGGTATATTACCATCCCGTGACTATGGTTACGGGTTATATGTGCGATTCTCGTTCTCCACGCTGGACGATTAAGCGGCATCTCGATGGATCAGCCTCGTTTTCGTCGAAACCGCTTTGTGCATGTCCGCGGGACCGAACTAGGCGCCCGATTAGGCCGCTCATTACGATTATTCAAAGACGAAACTGGCTGTAAATCGATTTGCCCGCTCTCTCTGTCCATATTTTTCTCCCTATCTCTCTTTCTCTTTGGGGGATTGCGTTGTACAATCAAAAATGACATTTGATGGAACATATTCCCATACTGTTCGGTTCAAGGGGTTTGGTCGGCAAAAAATCGTCAATAACAAATAGCAATACGCGCCCACAAACCCGCTTTATTCGACACGGCATGGCAAATTTGACAGAAATAAAAAAATGAATACCATTGGATTGACAACGAATAAATGAAAATATTAATTCGTAAAGCCAGAATATATATTGTGTTGCATTCATAAATTCTCATATTACATCGAAACGTTGTTATTGCTCTCCAATTGTACTCCGGATTCCATGCGTATTCGCTATTAGCTTGAAATCGAGGAGAGACCAGCGGTGAAATGCACGAAACGCAATACCGTCGGTTGTGGTATTAATATTTAAAGCTCGTCACACAAATTTGATTTCGACCGTTATTCATGCGTTCTGTAAAAGCTTTGGTACGTTGCGAGTGAGAGAGAACAGATCGAATTACCATTCGTATTGATTGGCGAATCGTCCACGGAGAAAATATTTCAAACCAACTCGAAAAATTTGGAAAAAAAAACGACCCCCTCTCGATTCAATTGATTCTAATTGAATTCGGTGGGTTATATATCAAATTTTTTTAAATCCAGTTTCAGCACACTCAGTAATGAGAGATATGCGAATCGAATGCGAATTTGTTGGTTGCGTCGTGGATCAACGTGGAGAGAAATATTTCACGTACGTGAGGCGTTTGTCGATCGGCGACGGAATCTACGTCGAAATGTACGATACGGTAAAACGCGAGTACAAAATGATTTGGCTCTGAACGGAACGTCATTTTCAGATTTTCTCTTCGTCTACGTTCTTCTTTATCCGCGAGACGTTAAATTTTCCACAATTAATGGTCCGACGGAGCTCACCGTTGCGCTCGGTCTGGAATATCGTCGAGTTCTCTTTATTTCCGTATCGCGCGAACGTTCTGTTAACGACACCGGTGACCATAGTTCCATGTGACGGGCCACGAAAAGCTCGTGCTTTAACCGAGCCCGCGTGGAAAGCTCCCGGCCAACGTACGCTCGAGTTGACGCCGCGTATCCCGCACACATTGTATTTCTCATTTGCAATTTCCGGTTGTAGATTCTCCGCAACTTTGCGACACGTCGAGAAGCCCGAACGTCGTTGTGTGGTCCCTCGCCCGGCCCTTTTCATTTCATCGTACTACGTTTGTTTCCTGCCACACAAATCTCTCGTTTTCTCTTATATGGTCCTTCTTTCTCGCATTGTTCGCTTTCTCTCCCGCTTGTACGGACTGTTTGGCTGTGTCGTTCGTTTGGTCAGAGTTGCCATTTCCCGACTGTTAGATACCACACGCATGTTTACCCGACCTTTTTAGACAGATTTGCGAATTAGAAACGTATTACAGATTTTTTACGGGATTTTCTTTTGCGACGTTACGACCCGATGGTTCGATACGACAAAGCTCAGGAACGACGCGAGAGCTGAATCGGGTATTGGGCGGAGTCTGCGGGCGGGTTGCCGTCCGGCAGGCGCTGTGTACTGACGCGGACTCGCCTGCGGCATCCGATGTCGGGAATATCAGGTATCGATACGTACACGTATATGGGGAATTCGACGGGATTTCGGTCACCTTCGACCGGTTGAGTCAGAATTTTTGCCCCCACAATTTTTCACACCAATATATCTAGAAAATAAAGAGACACGTACCGGGCGTTTTCCATTCTTAGCGCTCGCTATTGAAGTACGGAAAAGATGAATAAACACCTGTAGTTTTCCCCAACGCAATGCCGTCGAGGGCGCGACCAGCGCAGAAAACGATCTCAAGATCGTTGACTCGTACGAACACTCAAAACCCGACCGACGACGAAGGGCGAAAGCGATCGTAGTGTAAGACCGTGAATTTGCGAGACGTAACAGATAGAAGAAAATATAAACACCCGTTCGAGAACAGCCTGTACTCGGTTCGTTGCAAATTGGAAGTAACAAGATGAATAAAGGCGTCGGGGGATGCTAATTGCGATTCCAATGTTGTTTTCACTGCGTGCGAGACGGAACGAAAAAGGGCGGGTTGGATCGAACGGAAAGAGGATAACGCGCGACGACGATGACACTCTCGCGCCCAAGCAACCATCTCCCCAACATTCGTTCGACTGTATCTCGTTGTAACGAGCTTCTGAACCCGCGGGGGTTTCGACGCCGGGGAACACACATATACACGTCGGTGTTCGCGGATTCGAGGGTCGATCGTTCGTTACCAAATTAATCCCAGCTATTCCACCCTCTGGCATTCACCATCGCGTCCATGATACCCATACGACTTTTAGCCTCGAGAAAAAAAAAACCATCAACAACGAAACGAAAATCCTTCCGGAAAATTCGAATATTTTTCGCGCACCGTCGATGGCGAACTTTTGCCACAACAGCGATATGCAATTCCGCGGGGTGGATAAAAAAAATCATCACAAGCTTCTCGTTAGTGGTACTACATGCGAGTATCACAAGGATAAAGTGAAACGCGCGGGCTTCAATTTCAATCGGAGTATGATAGTAATGATAAGTATTCGAGTGGCATGAATGCACGCTTGATTGGCATCCTCCGACTCTTTCATTCGTTCGTCCGCGCGTGTGCGCGCGTGTACATGAAAAGTACGGTGTAGAGCCGAAATTAAACTCGTGGCCACAATGTTACATTCATATCGCGGTATTTTTCATCGTTAATTGTCGTTATTGACGTTATAATTGTTCCGTTATTTTACAAATAAATATTTTCCCATTTTATTCGATCAAAAATTTATTCAATAATTATTGTTTTACAATAATTTGTCGGCAATCTAACGAAGACCGTTACGCTAGTTGTATACTTGCGGGCCGAGGAACGACGATGCGACTAATCGAATGAAAATTAATTTAGTGACGAATGTGGAAAAAGCAATTTTCGTATAATTGGCACAGTCCGTTATCGCAGACCTGTATATACCACGTGTGTTTACTATTGTCATGACGAAGGCGAATAGGTAGACGTTAATGCTGGAGTATATATATAACGGAGCCAAAAGCATCTCCGTAGCTTGGAATAGAGAGCTCGAAAGCTTTGTCGGTTTAAATGCCCGAGCGGATGCTTAAATTGGGTTCCCATTCATCAAGAAAGATTATTTGCTTGAATATGCTTGAAGCAACAGCGCCGCTACCGTTCCAAAAGATACGACGGTTCGTCTATCTCGGGCTCTCTCGTTTCCCGACGAGTCAAGGAAAACCCGAGCTCCCTCATTATTTACCGAAAAAATTCACTGCGCCGCATCGCTCTCGTCCTTGTTTGCGTACGCGTTCTCGTTATATACGGTTTTCCATGCGGGATGCGCTAAAACGAAATTTATTCACGTTGCACGCTTAGCTCTCCACAACGTCGCGGCCTTTGTAAACCGCTGTCTCATACAACTATGATCTTCGCATGAAAATTGAAATAATAAAAATAAAAATAATAATAATAATAATATATTAATAATAATAATAATAATAATAATATAATATATATATATATAATAATATAATAATAATAATAATAATAATAATAATAATAATAATAATAATAATAATAATAATAATAATAATAATAATAATAATAATAATAATAATAAAAAAAATAATAATGATAATAATAATAATAAATAGTTGAAAGATTAAAAAAGATAATCGATAAATAGCACAACAGCGGTAAATGTAGGCCACGCGGTAGTTCCCCGAGGGCGGGATAGTCGAGCGAGTTCGGTTCGTGATTAATAGTCCATGACTGCTCTCGTAGCAGTCGTTGCAGTCGTGTCGTTCTCCGAGTCCGGTTTCGCGTATACATATATGCGACCGACAGAACCGAGCAATCGTAGTTGGTACAGCCACTTCGCCGGCACCCGTGCGCCGAGGGCAATGATGATGATTCAACTTTTATTAATTTTACATTTAACCTTCGGGCCAATTAGACAGTCACGGGTCCCATCATCGCCGAGCAGCGGTCATTATACACGCCTTCGAACGATTCTACACGACATTGTTCTCATCTCGTTGCAGACCGAAAATTGCTTCCCCTCCTTCGTACTTAGCATATTATCACGACCCACAATCGTACCATCTCACGTCGTGACTCACGGAATATTTTATTCACGAGACGATGCGTCGAAAAAAAAACGGAAACATATGAAAGACTTCAAATGGGCTTTCCATCGAGCGTCGACAGAGAGAAAAAGCGATAAATTGGAGAGAGAGAGAGAGAGAGAGGTCATCCAACGATGGATTACATACGAAATGAGAATAAGACCTGCACCGAGTTCTCCAAAGATTTATGGAAAACGATTGTTACGCTTCGATTGGTCACTCTGCAATCGCGTCGAATTTCCATTTCGGCCCGCTACGTGAAAGTTTTGCCCGCGAATCGTAACACGAAGGTTGCGTACATTTTCCCGTTGGAGAAGCTCGAACCCTTCGGGAAGCTGAACATCGGCAATATGTGGAGAACGTTTAGGTAGTCTCGGATCGAAACAAATGGGCGGTATGGGGCGAATTCGGTGGAGATGCTACCACGTCGGGTTGATCCTTGGCTACGATCTTCTTGTATCAGCAAAATCGCGTTCCTACAGGCGAAATGAGCTGTTGGTTGTTCGCTGCGTTGAACAGCAATAAGCTCGAAACAAAGCGACAGGTCGCGAACCGATCGACGGTTCGGAAGCAGCGGAACCACAAGCAGAAGCAGAACCAAGATCGTAGCAGCTACGAACGTGTACTGCGTTCACTTGGTTATTCCCGTTGCGCTATCTCGTTTACTTCGCCCTTCTCCCCCTCGCCTCTCCTCGTCCACTTCGAGTTTCGCCGCTCTGCCCCTCGCCGAGCGGCATATCAGCCGAGGATATCTTATCTCGCTCACCATCTCTATTTCTTTCTTTCTTACCCCGTGCTCGCGCACTTTCTCGATTCTCCCGTATTATCACGGATACACGACCAGTAAACACACAACGTAACCTCACCGCCGATGGGAAATCGCGTGGGTTTATGTCCCGGTCGCTCATTGGCCCGACCGAAAAAGCCTCTGAGCTGTATATATTTTCACGGTATTCGTGTATTACCTTTTTCTCGTATGATTCCGCAATTTGCGGTTATAACGAGGCACCGTGTCCAGTACCAATTATAGAAATGGCACAGCCACCTTAACGCACATTGAAATAACGATTTGTTATTCAACTAAAATTTTAATTATCCTCAATTATATCGAACCAAATATCACGAAGTTTCTCTTACACATGTTATCGGTTTTCATAAAACTAAAAAATTCGGCATATCCAATTTGTAACTCACGTTATTATAATTCATTCGGTCTGACAGACGCTCTGTTATACGTGCACAAACAAAATAAACCATTCGGCCATTTTGTACTCACCTCTGACGCCATTTTAACCCACGGGTTCAAACTGTACTTTCAAAAATACGTGGAAGGAAAGAATGAAAAGAAAAACATCGTTTTTTCGTAGAGTAATCATTAATTTAATGAGGTAACACGAAAAGTTGATGATTGTCGTGAAACGAGGTCGGTTGAATGATGGCGAGTGAAGAGTAAGACAGGCTGTACGGGCGTTTACGTCGGTTCACGCGCGTGAAAGGTGGATACAGCCATGGTGTGTGCCGTTCGGTGCGTAAAAAAAAAAAAAGTACGGTCTTGGAACGTAACAGTCGCTGACGCACATAGATCCGAGGACGGGAGAGAGAGATAGAGAGAGAGATCTTTATCTTTCTCTCTTCGAGAGGAACGATAGTACGTCGTAGTGGTATAGTAGGCGATAGAGAGCCCAGGGCCAGGTCTGGGGAGTAGGTACTGTACTTCGGTCGTCCGCTAATCAGGAGGGAATCGGGGGTTCGGGCGTTCGGGCATCCTCGGTTTCTCGGCCGATGTTGCACGAATCCCGTCGAAAGCAAAGCGCGCGGCAGACGGTCTTCGCGCGTCGAGCTATCAGGTTGGTTACCGGCGCCTCCGCTCGTTTATATATCCTATATATACACCATTGCCACGATCGACATCGACAATTAAAACGACCGATAAAATCGGTTCGCGTTTCCAGTGTTTCCACTCAACCCTCGAAAATTAAACAATCCTTATTTGTTAATTTTTTTTTCGTATTTTTTAAAAACGTTTCTCGTTATTAATCCAACGTACGGTTTTGTAAGATCTATTTTTTTTATTTCGTCTAGCTTGCAAAACTCGTGGTAGCGATAATCACGGGATTTATCGATTCGCAATATTTGTACAAATAAATCCAACGACGATTATTGCTTGTGCAATCGAACGCGGAATTGATATCAGTGCGAGTTCTGTTTTTTCCGAATTATTATCAAAAGTGTGATTTATTCGGAGAAAAAAAAAAAGAAAGAAAAAAATAACAAGTGTCAGTGAACGACTGCGAAAGACGCGGGACGAAAAACGATGACTATGACGACAACGACGATGTCTGAACAGCGATCGGCGATGAGGACCTTCAGCCTGTGGATCTGCCTCGCTTTTGTTTTCTCCACATCCGTACAAGGTGCGTGTTACTCACCAAGTTAATCCTTACTTTAAAAACCTTGTTACCAAAAAAAAAAAAAAAAAGAAACAAAATGCTCCAACTAAATTCGCGTGTCGCGACGATTTCATACATCGTCGAGATTTTTCGTCGAAACGTTGATTTTATTTTTTCTTATTCGTCAAAATAATTTGCGCGTCGGACGTGAGAGGAGAAAGCTCGCGCGGATGGCGAATAATAAGGTACGCGAGTCGGTACAGTACGGTTCAAGAGTTTGTTTCAACTTTGTTCGCGGAAAGTGACGAGTCCGAGGTGTATATCTGTGTATACAGGTATACGCAATTATATACGAATGTACATAACACATATATATGTGTGTATATTGAAAGAGGGATTTTACCGTTCTGTTTAATGAAGGTTGAATTTTGTATTTGACAAATGCCACCAATGGCGGGGCCTGGGTCAATGATTGCCGGAGCTCTGTGACGAGTTTACCGTATTAACGAATGTTTTATTACGTTGGGCGTTGGATAGCGATTTTGATAAGCAATTCTACCGATTCGACAAGTTCGTATATTTATCGAGGAGGATAACGCTTTCACTATCTTGGGAAAGCGGAAGGAAATAGAGGAAAGTTTTAAGACAAGATACAAATACTTACTGGGAATTATTTTAATACTTTATTGGTTTTGACGACTTCAAGTACAATTTCCTTGATTTTCTTTTATTCGACAATATTTCGGCTCGACTAGCCGCTTCGTCTCACACAAACAAATACGTTATAAATTGTGGAATGCGTCTTGATAAACTCCCCGAGGGTTGACTCCTGCAAATCGATCAACTTCAAATGACAGCCGGTCGCGAAGTAATATTTCGATAATTGATCGCGCCATCGCCGGCTCTCTAAGTACGCTAGCTCCAATATCCTCTCCTCCCTCCCCTCACAAACTTCGTCAAAATCCACGGTCGATAATCAAGCCCGTGATATCAACATCCGTTGTCGATACATTTATCACACGACTCCGCTCTAATACCCGATGCGTCGACGTGGACAAACGAACGATCTAACTTTCCTGTCACGATAAATCCCCATAGCCCATGTCTAAATAGCCCCGCGGAGATACGAAGCAGACTCCGGGTTTAATTTCGGAGCGATATGCTCCCAGACTTCAACCGCAAACGAAGACACCGCATAACGTTTGCGTATTCACTTTCAAGGTGTAGCAGTACTGTCTCCAACGAAACGTACATTTCTTCTTCTCATTCATGACGTGTGTGCCCACATTGGAGCACAGGTGCGCCCCAGTCGTGCAGATTCCTCATCTCTCTCTCGCTCTCTTCCTCTCCGACACTCTTTCGCTCGCGTTCTCGTTGCTTCAATTGTGCCACACCGAGGTTGGTTCTCGACGCGAAGAACGCGCCTTCTCTCATTACTTCTATTCTCGAGTTCTCTCGCGGCGCGAGATCCGAGCAAAGTGCACACGGACTCGTGGCTCGGAAAGCGACTGTGGAGAGAGACTCCAATGTCTCCGATCTCTCGGTGTGTAACGGACTGTACTTGTTTCCGAAGGTGAACACGTTCGCGACTCCGCACGTAAAAGCGTTATGTATACGTACGGAGTTCGCGAGAGACGCTGTTTTCTTCTTCGTACACAAAGCGCGGGTGCTTGGTACTCGCGTGAGGGCGATACATACGCGTTTGTACGTGTATATGGGTAATTCTCGGTGGCTGCGGTATCTGGCACGCCGGAGCGTTTGAGGCGCATAGCGTTCGATTGATCGAATGGAAATGATACGACACGTCGATTTGCTCGGGTTAGCGATTTTACAGGGTCGGTTCAAATGGACCACGCATTCCTGGGGAACGAACTGTCGGGGATAAGTCTATGCGTGTATGATATATTTATGGGGGAACTTTCGGACTTTGGCGTTGCGGCTGTGCGGCGTCGAGAGGCGTTGGCCGAGGGAAAAATCGAGCTCAGAAGTGGAATATAATGAGGCGGTTAAACCTTCTCGGTGAGGGTTCCCGGCGATAAAAGTCTAAGCAGCGGTAACGGGGCTAACCGGCTAAAAGCTCACCCGCTGGTCGTTGCTAATAAAAATGAAAGAAATTATGAAAATTTTACTCCGTTTTGAGGTTTTACTGATTCGGGCGACTGCGACGCTCCGGTTGCAGGGAAATTGATGCAATTCAACGTCGATTAATCCTTTATGGGTGGTATTTGGGGGTTTTAGTATTTTTTGTTTTTTTTTTTTCGGAGCAATATAATTTTGCGGTTGACTGATGACGATAACTCGGGGTGCTGGTGTATATTGGTACGTCTTTGGATTTCATCGAAATGTCGCCTAGAATCTTGATACCGCAAACACGCAGCCTTCCCCGGACGGTAAAAGGCGAGCAGTGGTCTTTTCGTGCGGCTCTCGAAAGTCGTTGGAAATTGTCTTATCAGGAATGAGCGCGGGGGAGGGGAGATATGAACGAGTCTGGGTAACGTTGGTCTACGGAGTCGATGGATTACGGCGGGATTGATTTTCGGCGAGGCGTTGTCAGTCGATACTTACTTAATTACCGGGTGGGGTTGGAAAGTATAAAGTCGTTATATGAGTTGACTCAAGGTTTTCGAATAATGATCTCCTCGTTATTGACATTTTGATTATTTGGAATTAAATATTATCATTATGAGTGAATTAATTTTGTAGAATTATTTTTTTATCGATATGACAAATTGTTATAATTACGTCAATGATTTTCCGTCTTTTTTTATATAGTTCGTTGGATGGACTAATTGTGCAGGAACAAGTGCGCTTGGGAAAATTGGTCTTGCGGGTTTGTCGCGAATGTTGGAAAAACAATGACGCTCGCAGTCCTTCGCGAAAATGCGAGTACGTGAGAATATATGTTGAAGAAAAAAAAAATAGAATGGCAATGGAAAACGGGAGAAGTGTGTTCATTGATCCGGTTTATGAACAAAAGCCAATATTTTCAAACGATGACTGTCTCTCTTTCCCTCTCTCCTTCTATCTTTCTCTCGCACGCGCTCTCGGACTCCTTCGCCGATTGAATTATTCATAGACGATTCCGCACAATGGCTTTTTTCTCCCCTTCTCTCTTTTCAAAATGACGTCGCGGCTTTGCTACTATCCTGCGTACGGCACGACCTAATAAACGTCGATTAAAGCGATATCGCGATAGAGGGTCGTGTACCACTTGGCCGGAAAACTCCCCGTTATCGCCGACGCCCCCGCGGCATTCAATCCGTTTTTCTTATCTCTCATTTTTTCTCTCAAAACCACTTTTCTCATCTTTCCTCGTTGTTTTCCCGCAACTTCGCATTGATTATCGAGTAGACTAATTGGTTCGAGGTCGAACGTTGGAATTTCGTCGGTTTAATCGATGAACGTTCGGTGGGGATCGTTACAAAAATTATCCTCAAAGTTATAATTGAAAAGTTGGGTCGAAGCGCGTGTGAGTTATATACATGTATAAAATGGCGAGCAAACTGGCGGTCTTCGGTGATATCGACGAGTCTCGGAGTATCCCCGTCTATAATTCGCTCACCACCATCACTGCCAGTAGAGTCATCAGCAGCCTTCTCGTGGTATTGCACGTTACAGCCCCCCCCCCCCCCCCGCCCCTCCGCCCCCAGCACCGTCCTACATTATCGGAGGAACGTCAAACTACGAAGGACTCGAGCGCTTAATTAATACAATTAAAACGCTGGCCGTAACGCGGTTAGGCCGAAGGGTCGCGGTCGACTTTTAATGCCTTCGAGGGGAGAGAGCCACAGGGAAAGAGACAGAAAGAAAGAGAGAGAGACAATTTAGTTAAAAAGTTCGTTCCGCAGCTGGTGGAATAGCGAAGCTTACGCGACTGGACGTGCGCACTCTCGCCTTAAACATCGTCCAGCGCGATACAATATTCGCGGTTGCAAATCTTTTGGGAATTCGATCATTTCGGCAAATCGCAATATGTCCGCGATTTTCTAAGATTAATTTTATTTAATCGATTTATGGGATTTATCGCGAGTTGCGCCCTTCGTATTTGGGAATCTCATTATCTTATCAATTAACCCGCGTGTAAGAAATGAACCTCGAGAGAAGCTCTTGGTGTCATGAGATTTGATCAATCGCGTTGTACAAACTCCGCTCTGTTAATCGAGTCATCGGCGCACGCATTATGGGAATCGATAATAACGATAATTTCAATTCATCGTAGCTACAAACTCGCACCTTTCGACCCTTTCTCAGGTTTTTTCTCGCGATCTTTTGTTTCTCAAACACTTTATTCATCGATATTCGATTCAGTTTGTTTCTTCACGTTCCAATTTTTTTATCTCGTTTTCTTTCTTATTTCAAACGACTTGTGATAGTTTTTCGATCTCGCTTTCTCGACGAAGTCCGGACTCGCGGAGCCATACTTTTTAAACCCTCGCGCGGGGGGGGGGGGGGGGGGATTCTTTCACAGTCGTCTCTCGTCGTTGAGTGGGCTAGTAACGTGCAATTTAATTTGCTCGATACTATCGACAAGAGCTTTTTGCTCTATTTTTTTTTCGTCTTTTTTGTTCCGACGCTCTCGTGCTCCCTCGCAGTCTTTCTCTGGTTCAACTTCCGGTAGGCCAATATTCTCCGTTATCGGCTTTATTTTACCCGCTTTTGTCTCTCCGCCGTTGCCCTCGTACACTTCGCGTTCGTTCTTCTTTTTTCTTCTTTTTCCTTCTTCCTTCCGTTTTTTTTCCCGCGACCGTGCCGTTGCTTTTCCCCGTCTCACCTGCTTCAATGACCAAGCAAATTACATTCGTAATTACTTTCTTTCTCCGGCGAAGCGACGTTCGGCCGGTGGCGCGTTACCCGAGGGAACTCGGGGTCTCAACGGTTTCGACGTCTTGTCCTCGCCTCGCCAACCTTCGCTATTAACGTTCTTTGATCCGCGTGGTCGAAATTCTCGTTCGTTTCTGATCCCCCCCCCCCTCCCGGGGGCCCATTCCGGCACTTTAACCGACGTTACAGCGACGTGAAAAGTATCGAGACCGTTGGAACGACGGAGACGCGGATAAGTAATTAGTACCCGTACCGAACAAGCCAAAACTCTCGGGGAATAATTCACTTCTGATGAATTGAGTCGACAAAGCTTCCATTTCGCTCTAGAAACGGCAGACGCCGGGCAGAAGCGACGCTCGGGCGAGAAGGAGTGGCGGAAGGCGGCTAAAGAGCTCGCGTTTGTCAAACTACCCTCTCTATTTTCCACGAGCGGTTCTCGGGCGCTGTCATCACTTGAGATCGTTACCCGTGTAAAAAATAATAAAAAAAAAAAAAAAAAAAAAAAGTAAAGAAAAAAAATTCGTCTATGAAATTACGCGATAAATCTACGACGAGACGTTCACGTCGGAATCACCAACTGCGCATACACCTGTAAATAAATTATCGAGAACTGTCAGATGTATCGGAAATTATCGACGAAACTCGTTTCAATATTCCACGGTGGGAAAATTAATGGCTCGTCGCGTTTAGCGGTATTAAAATTATTCTCTCCCTCGAGAATTTCGGTGTTCCCGATACTCTCTCCGCTTAACACATCATTACGCTGTTAACGCTTTTGCTCGGTTCGGCACAACGTCGGTTGGAAGCATCCGTGCTTCGATTTAGTTTCCCGTCGTTCCTAACGACGATGGCATAGTCGTGACGTTAACTGCATTGTAACTATCTTCGATAATGACGAACACGGAGAGACGGGGGAGGAGGGAGCGGGAGGGGAAAGTTGCCGACGATCGAAGTGCCAGGCACAAATACGCTTCGCGGTTTGTGTCACTTCTAGCATACGAATCATCACAGTTATCCTCGTGTATTACTCACCTTGACGGGCTTCTGATGTTTTTTTTATTACGCAATAGAGACGAGAATTCCGCAGAATGGCCGGACGTCTATAATAATAATGATTAATAAAAATAATAATAATAATAATAATAATAATAATAATAATAATAATAATAATAATAATAATAAGAACAATAAGAACAATAATAATAATAATAATAATAATAATAATAATAAGAACAATAATAATAATAATAATAATAATAATAATAATAATAATAATAATAATAATAATAATAATAATAATAATAATAATAATAATAATAATAATAATAATAATAATAATAATAATAATAATAATAATAATAATAATAATGATAATAATAATAATAATAATAATAATAATAATAATAATAATAATAATAATAATAATAATAATAATAATAATAGCAGCAGAAGGGACTGAAATATTTGATAGTAAAAAATCACAAATTTATAAGAATAGCACGATCAAAAAAATTAGCACCGACAATTTTTGTTATGAAAATTTTTCTGGGAACTCGTTCGACGAGGACGCGGAAAAAAAAACGAAGGAATATGGAGCACGCGGTAGCTGAAGCGTTACGGTGTTACACCGTGCGAGAAGATCGATAATCCATTACCGTTATAATTCTCGATGTAGACAACGATTCACGCTCTCGGCAATGGCCTCTTTGTGAGAATCCACCAGCCACCGCTACCACCGCCGACAACACAGCAGCAGCAGCAGCAGCAGCAGCAGCAGCATCAGCGTCAGCGAGCAACTCGCCCGGTGAATACAACGGCGATCTCGTGACTCGCGCGATTTTCATTTCTATCCACGAGAAACCAAGTATCTCGGTATTCGTTTCGTCCCCGCTGAGTCCGGGCTACGTGTATCGCGTATAGCACGGCAAACACGGGAAACTCTTCTTCCCGGCAAACTTACCGCTATTATATCCCGTCCTTCCTACCCGCGCCGCTACTTTTGCCCTGCCCCGAAAATGAGAAAACTCGGGAGTGCTTTCGAAGCTTCGACAATTTTTAAAGAATATCGGCATAGTTCCACGTTTCAGTCTGGTGGGTGTGATACCGGGGCCAATACAACATTTGCTTCGATGTCATTCGAATACAAATGAAAATAACTCAGCGAAGTATAAATATCGATGTAGATATAAGTGCAGGTGAAGTTTGGAAAACTTGTGGATGGCAGAAGGTCAGCAAGTTTGGGAGGATTCATATAAGAATCGCGATATAAATATACGTAATTAACAATAATATAAAAAATAGAAAAAAAATAATTCGATAATACTTTCGATAAATAGATAATAATAGTTTCATTTATATTAAAGATATAAATATATCATGTATCTATACCGGGACCCACGATTCTTCATGGAATTCTTCGCATACTTGCTGACCTTTTGCCGCCGCGTTTTCCAACTTTACCCGCACATATATCTATACTCCGCTGAGTTATCACACATACGTATGGAATAGCTGCGAAATGGTGTCGAGCGAGTACAGGTACAGTCGAGGTCGACGGCTATACCACACGATTTTCCGCGACCACGGCGAAGCGGCGTGCCGCGCGGTGTGTACGAGTATCTCGAAGCCGGTGACGGCGTTATTGTACTACGTACGTTCTCCGGGTACGTCTACCTACGTGCGATATAGTACTACGTTCGCACACAACGGGGGATATATCCCACTGGCGTACGAGCCGGTCACCGGATCGTCGTTTGCCAAGCGAACTTTCTTGCGTAAGACGCCGCACAGAGGCCTCACGGGCACGCTCGAAGCTCGGCAATCGCACCGCGGTGCTGATTTCTGAGACCGTGACGTGGCTGCGCCATGGACGGAGGCTTCGGTGTTCGATCACGTGGTTGCTCGTTGCTCGACTCGAGGTACAGTTCTGAGGTGGTTATACGGCAATTCACGTAGTACACGTTTACGTTTACCACGCCGAGGCAGCAGCGGCAGCGGCCGACTCGCCGCCGTGAGCCTTGAAGAGAAAGGAACCGGAATAGGCGCCTGTGTGCCAGCCTCGTCGACCAACGGTCAACGACCTCTTCTCTCGTATTACGATGCCACGAAATATAATTCATCGCACTTTTAGCCGGACCTTTGTTGGATTCTTCTTTATTGACGATTCTTCAAGAACTTTTAGCCGATTGTGGAACTTTTTTATTTTCAACTTCCAATGTGACTATCTAACATATGTAAAATATCGCTGGAGCTCGATTGATGAATTTGTTGTAATCGCTTGAGAAGCTTATTTTATCTCCCACGCGAGTCATCCGCTCGTTCGTGGTTGTAACTTTTCCAACGACTTTTCTTGTTCTTTTTGGGATTCCCACCTGTCATTGTCCGAGTGTCCATTAGCTCCCCCACACCGCAGAGCTGTGCAAGCATAAGGTCCCAGCGACCCAGATACCCAAGCCCCTACCTATCTCTGACGGGGGGATTATCTTTGGAAAATTCGGTTTTTAAAACCACCAGTCAGGTGTTGTACGTTTCTATTATGTCGGGATCAGGTTTTTCCGGTCGAGTCAAGGTCCGTCGGGGCCGTTGACGTAATTGGAACGTCGAGTCGTTGAGAATATTCGGTTAACCGAAGGGATAATGAGCAGGTGCGAAGTAGGGCCGTGACGTTGATGCAACCTTACCGATCGGCAAAAGCGACTCCGCGGGTTGCGAACGAATCGAGAAGCCATGGGGGCCCGAGGTTGGGCGGGTAAACGGACAACCGGTCGAACGTATCGAGTTTTCGAGGTTCTTTCTGGTTCTCGCGTTGCTCGGTCTTTCTTTATTTCATTGTCCCCGGGAAGAAGAAGCGGAGGGGCGCGCGCGCGCTCAACCGCATACCTACCCGAATCGTCGACGAGGACGATCGTCCGAAGAGCGGCGAGGTGGAGGGTAAGGGATGGGTAAGAAAGAAAGAAAGGAAACGTACCGAAGCCACCGCGGCGTGACGCGTCGGAGAAAGAGAGGAGTGCCCGGCGGTCGTAGACCTCGCCGGCTAAAGGCGATCGACACGAAGAAGCCTCTTCTCTTCGTTTTATTTTTTTTTTTTTTTTTTTTACCCTTCTTCTTCATCGTCTTCGTCTTTCGTATTTTCCCTTCTCCACGGGTTTCTCATCTCGCGCGTCTCCACTTGCATTTGCCCGCGTCGCGGCTCGACTCGATCCCTGGCCTACTGAAGGGTTACACGGAGCTCCGTGGTAAACTCGAGAAAATCGATCTCGATGGAAAAACCTTGACGATCTCCGGGGATTTCTACCGATCCTGGAGTCGGGCTTTGGAACGCCCGAGAGACGGACCGGCTCGTCGATACGGAATATCGACCGAGATCGAAGAACGCGAGGATCGCGACCGTCGAGATATAGACCCGAGAATAAAAGAATCCGCGAGAGGGAGCTAGCCAGAACAAATATTTTCGACAGCCACGGGGCACGGTTGGGAGAAACGGTGGGATAGGAAAAGGGGACGACGAATGATTTGGACAAGCGGGAATATATATATATATGTATTTGGACTGCGAGGGCGCGAAGCGGGGATTCAATGCGGGTTTTCGTTTCTCTCTTTCTCTCTCTCTCGTGCACTAACTGAAATGCTACACCAGCAACGGGCACGTGCTGGCGAGAGGCTGGTTAGTAAACAACCGCGACCACTTTGGGTCCTTCCGGGCTTATATTCTCATACCCCCCGTAAGCCCTCCCTAAGAATACACAATACTGTATATAACATCCAGAGAAACTCGCGAGATACGAAATTCCTCGCTATTCCCGCGACGATTGGATCTTTACGTCTATCATTTTTCTTTTATTTCTCCAATTCCGTCACCATCGAAATCCCTATAATTCCATTATTTTTTCCCTACCTCAAACATCCAAATTTTCGACTCCGACGATAAATATCTAAATTTTCACTTCGAAATTCCCATACAGACGCGGTCACGTTCACTCTCATTGCGTGATCCTCGAGCGTGGCGAGAAATTTAAAGAAAAAAAAAAACAAAAGAAAAAGAACAGAACAAATGTACGACGCATGAAAACAGAGAAGTTATTATGTGTGGACTTGAAGACGAAGAGTCTTCGGAATAACCAAGAGCAGTTGATACATCGCTGTCGTACGCATACGCGGATGGCTAACGACTGCAAATAAGTAGTCGTGTCTATGGTGCGGGGTCGAATGGAGTGGGTAACGCGAGACGCTTCGCAGCTAATTTGTGTAGCCCGTTGGAGTTCTTAATGCTGAGAATGTTATTACAAAAGGCGTGTACGTATGTATACGCGCAACGGCAGCAGCTTGTTCGTTCTTGTATGTCTTGTCGCGCTTCTCGCCGTTCGCGAGGGAGCTGAGCAAGAGTTTTCGCACCGATATACATGTATATTTGTGTTCGTATATAACGGTTTGACCTAATTACAAACCGTGTGAGCAACAGTGCACCACAGAGCCGTAGCAACTCGGAGAGTGAAAAGGCCGTTCGCACGTGACGGCCAACCTATGCATATTCCATCGCGACATATGTAATAATTGCGTGTGCACAGCCGAGTCGCGTGTGTACTGGGTTACATCGGTCGATCGATCGAATGTACAATATACATTACCCCGTTGGGTCACACAGCCGCTACCGCTCAACGTTTCTCGTTCTCTTGCGCTTCGGAAGAATCCAACGATGCCGCAACTGTGCTATCGATCGACAGATAAATATATTTCGTTACATTTTTACAATGCTTCGAGCATCGTCGAAACTTTCGTAAATCATTTTGACCGCATATTTTGAATTTTCGTGGGTGTTTGTACATTAATCCGAAAATAACTTAAGAACGGGTTTCAAATTTGTTTTCCCAATGACGAATGATTTATGATTTCCTTCACGAATTTTTCTCCCCGGATTTTTGTCCCTTTTTTTCGGTCATGCTCTTTGATGTCTCGTTACACGTGGTCGGACGAATACGTGTGATATTTCAGTCGTCGGTCAGGGTCGAGAGTCGAGTCTTTTGTGGGATAGATCGGAGCTGATGGGTCGCAGGTAGAAAAGAGGTCGAGTCTCCTGGTGGAAAGAAGGATGGAGAATTAAAAAAAAAAAAAAGAGGAGAAAAACATAATAATAATGAAAAAGTAAAATATATATAATATGCTAGACGATCGGGTGGTGTTGTGCAGGTGCCTTCATCGTGCATTGTTCGTTACGACGAGCGACCGCCCGCTCGGGCACAATCCTCTCTACCTGTCGACCGACTGGTTTTTTCGAAACAGGTTGCTGCTCCCAGCGACGAGAGTCAGGCCTATTTCGTGACTGGCGAGCGATTGCTCTCTCGCTCTTGACTCCGCCACCGTTCTATTCGTCTCGCTCCGTCTCTGCCTCGCTAAGCTCTCTCGAATTACGTTGCAAGGTGCCTGTCTCGACGTTAGTTAGACCGTACACCAGACCCTTCTCCTAACATTCTCATGAAAGCCGAGAACTATCGGCACCGATTTTTCTCTTCGGCTTCGAACAACGACGGAGCCGGAGAAAATAATGAGACTTTTGACTGCTCACGGAAATAAAAAATCGTCCGTGAAAAATCATCCGTGAAAGGAATGTTGTTGTTTTTTTTTTTTTTAATTTTTGAATTATATCTTTCGTTCGATCAGGATTGATTAATTATTTTATTTTTTTATTCGAGACGTTAGCTCGGGATATTACGGGGCAAGGTCAGACGATTCGTGCCGAGTGAGTTTAGCGTTCCCGGCTTACGATCGGTGCGTGCCACACGGCGAACATCCGTTCGAGTTTCGCGGCAAAAAGCCCAGTAGTCGCTAATCGACGGATATCCGCGAGGGATTTAATTGCACGAAAGCGAAAATGTTGTCGAAAAAACAGAGTCGTGTGAATATCGTCGGATAATCTAAAGAGGGCATGGTCACGAAAGATGATGAAGGCTTGGAGCAAGTTTTTGTAGGTTATATCGTACCCCCACAGTTCCGCTAGAGCGACACCGGTTCGTTCGAGCGATGTCTCGATGAACCGAGAGGGTTTCAGGCGAGAAACCTGCTCGAGGGTACAGATTAAGTCGAGACTTCTGACGGACAAAAAAGTAATTCTTTTTTTTTTTTTGAAGAAATTCGTGGGTTAGAAAAAAAAGCGTTAGAGGATTCACCTGCGTTACTAATGATTTTATCCGAAGGCTAACACCTGCGCGAGAGTGGATCGGATCTCAGGTGGATCGAATGATGTAACCGGCATAAGATGCATTGCCGTTGGAAGTGAAAAGAAATATCTATGTATAAAGTCCCTATGCCATTAATACACCATATATAAAAAAAATGGACGTATGCGTGTATTCGGTACACACACGGTATGCAATGGATAACATTTATATATACGGGGATGGACGATTTTTCCAATTAAAAATTGGCGAAATTGCTGATAAAAATATTTCTTGATAAAAAAATCCCTCCTATGGGACAAATATAGGACGCCCCTATCCATATATAAAAAGCATATAAAATATTCAAGTTGTATAAAGACGTCATAGCGGTCATATATATATATAGCATATTAACGATGAATATTGCATGCAGCTCGATCCATTGTATATGAATTGTCTAAAAATTGTCTGCAGTCCGTACACGAAATATACATATGTCTAATTTTACAAATAAAACCCGTTGACGTGTATCAGGCTATTCCGGGGCTCATGAAATCATATTAATTCCATTCCCTCTCAGTCCACGATTGACGCTAATGTTTTCGCGAAAAATAGTTCGAAGCTTCGACCGTCTCAGATTATAAAAACGTATTATCGCGTATTTCCACAGTGCTCGAAGCACGAAAAATCGAGTTGAAGACGGGATCCGTCGAAGGTGCTTCTCTCCGAGCCCGGTTTCTCCAACGTCTCACGGAAATGTGCAATCGATGTTAAGGCGTGACACGAGCCGGGGCCGGAGTACTGCTCACCGCAGTGCCAACATCGCGGCACGACGCTGGTACGCGGCCGCTGTTACGACGGTGCCGTTCTGAAAAATGGGATAAGCATCTCCCGCGGGATTTGCATTGCAGATTGGGATTTACTCAGACTCTCCCAGCCTCACCCCTTCCAACCCTTTTCCCACCCCTCAGCGTTTCACAGCCCGGCTCGTCTCGCTCACTCTTTCGCGATCTGTATTCCACCGAGCATTACCTTCGAATCCCGACTTTCCCCGATACGAAACAGCGCCATCCGTACCCTCGTTTATGCGCATCCAGCTGGTGCTGACAGCACCCCGGGAATACCTCTCGTCCTGGGTGTCATTAATCATCGGGCTAATCACGTGCGAAAACTCCCGTCGTGACATGTAAACGGACAACAACATTTTTATGCAAGATTTTTGAACAAATATTGTTCTTATCCGGTGTCCAAGAGCGCGTCTTTTGGTTGCGAAGAATGCAGATAGCAATCGTTATTTCTATATGTCGTTTAGAACGAAGAGAAAAATCGTTTGGGTACTAAAAATCTGTGTGGCTCGAGGTCACCGTGTATTTTCAAACGATGACGTGTACGGTCGCGCTATTTTCAATAGACCGGGCTTATCGGTTTGCAGCATAGCATGTCGATAACCGGAGAGGTGAGGGTGTGGGAGATAGAACACGAGAGAGAAACGGAGAGCAAGAGAGAGAGGGAGAGAGAGGTGGGGCTCGCGAGCTAATCTCGACAACAATCGAGCTGACCAACATCGTTGCTGGTGGCAGTAGGTATGTTTCGCGTGCCAGTTCGTTCCGATGGTCGAAGCTCAGTGGTATCGCAGTTTCAACCAAGTCCGTGACGGCAGTCGACGATGATGAGAATTACCGTCACGTCATCTCCCCCCCTCCCTCTCCCTCTTCCTCCCCCGCGGTCCCTCACCGTACCGCACGTTAACCGCTACGTGACGCCACTGCTAACTCATAAAAATATACTTGGAATGCGTTTGTCGCATTACGGTGTATATAATACCTCGCTATTGTTGCAATTTATTTTTTTTTCTTTAACGTTTCAAGTCAATTTATTTTTATGCAAAAACTGGAAGCGAATATGGCACAAATGGATTTGTGGTGCGAATCTATAGCCTTCACGGCAGTACTTTGCACGGTGGTTGGGTTTTAATCCTTTTTTTCCCGAGTCTCGCGTCGTCATCAACGAGCTCGAACGAGGGGCTCTTGTACGCTAATGTCTCAATACTTTCGTTCGATAAATTGCTATAGTGCAGGTATGCATGTCATGTATACAGTACTGAGTGTGCCGTTTGCAGTTCGTTAACGCAAACGAGTGCGTCATTACGTAGCTGCTTCGTCGATAAATGGATTCTTGTAGAAAATATGATGTTTCATTACATAGCCGCTGCGATTAATCGATTACATAGCTGCTGCTCGATGAATCGATACTTAAAAAAAAACAGATCTATGAAAATGTACGATCTCCGTAAGACAATTTGGGCAACATTTTTTATGTCCATTGATTATTTATTTATTTTTTATCGACGCTGCACTTAGAAAATGTCTTTCGCGTTGCGCGACTCGATTAAATTTAATTCTTTCGTTTGATGAATTTCCGGAGTATGGGAAATTTAGTGAAGATCGAGGCGGGCCGATTGCACGTACGTGAAGAATTCGTCTGGTTCGCATAATACAACCGCATCGGAACGCTGCGGGTAAATCGACTTGACCTTTTCGCGCGAGCGTGGAATAATATTTTTCGACGTCTCACGCGTGTTGTAAATCGATGGATACGAGAGTATTATGGACGGCGGCAGGGCGAAGCGTCGATTCGAAATGTCGAAATATGCTGAGAATAATTCAGAGGAGATTTTTCCATCTTGGCGGGAATGATAGCAAGCATGTACAATCGGAGACATCCATCGGCTAGAATCGCCGAGTGGTTTCCGCGCGCCAATAGCGATCCGATTCTCCGGTACTCCGCGCTATCTATCTACAAGTATATAGACAGATATATTTATACGTATATGTACGTGTTGCCACATACGCTAGAATTCTTTCGAGATATCTCGAAACCAGTCGCGAAATCGCGACGTTGGACTTTTTTTATTTTCGTCGTCGTCGTAGCAGCCACGAAATCGCATCTCACTTTCCCGTCATGCAGATTCCGAGATTCGAATTTATCGTTTCACTTCCTCGTTTCGTCCGCGGGAACTACTTTGACATCTCGACGCATTCCACGGCTCCAACGTACTACAAACCACGACCGTGCACGATTTTTCTAATTCACCGAATTCTCTATTTTCACATTTTTCTTCGTTCTTTTTCCCGCCACTCGCGATCGTTTCAACGAACGTTGCTCGAGCCTAGATGAAGAAAGAGATACCGGGTGGCCCGGAGAGAAGGGTGCGCGGGAACTGTCGACGAACAGCGAGAAAAAAGTGGTAGAAAAAATGAAGAAAGAAAATGAAAACGGAAAGAAAGAAACGGGAGGATAAAAAAAATCCAAGAGAATTACTCCGTCATTATTCGCCATGCCCATGGTCGAAGTGGACCAGCACGTATTATTTTACGCAGCTCGCTCATTGTTCGTCGGTCGTTCGCACAGGTTATTTACCTAAGTGCGCGGCATAAAAGTTCCCGCGAGCCGTGTAACGCTTCCATACCTCGTCCATTTCGCGTACGAATGCGCCAGTAACGAATACCCTTTTCTCTGTACGCCCTTCATTTTTTTTTGTTTTGTTTTGTTCCGTCTTTTATTTTCTATACTTTTTTTTTCGTTCGTTTAATTCTTTTCCCATGTAACATCTTTTCTCAAATCTCTTGCTATCGTCTTTTCGCCGTTGTCGTCATCGCTGACTCGCGGCACGAATCGTCGCCACCGTGAGGTTCGCACGAGTCCGACTATTCGACCGATTCAACGGCATGAGAATATCGGAGTATAATTAGACGTCTTTCATGCTCATGGATTTTTTCCGTACGAGCTGAGAATTTATTCATAGGAACTCTTTGACCAATACGAGCGGTTCTTTTCCGGATGCCAGCATTCCGAACACAAATATGACGTTATTCGCTTAACGCAATCGTTAACAACCTTGAAGCTCGCGTAGAGTCTTACGTGTTTTTTGTTTCGCTTTTTTTAATTCCATTTTTATCACTTATAAATGATCTTGCCTAATCTATTCAACCCATCGCGAATGTTTTTTTTTCCACATATAAAATAATTTTAATTGAAATTAAAGCCTTGCTTCGTTCGTTAGATTTCCGTTTGAGCCGTAGTAATTTTTTTAATGGAATGTTGTTATTCCGACGAGTTCCGCAGAAGACTTTCCGAGTGGAATGTTGATATTGCCGAATCGAGCAACGTTTTTTATCGAATTTATTCTGTCCTCGGTCGTGTGCGTGAAATGTTGTCACAGGATGGCAAGCGAGGCCGATTGCGTTAGCGGAACATCACCGATGCTCTTCGAAGCTTTTCAACGGTGAGCTTTTACGGCCGAACGCGCCACGGGCAAAGTCAGTATGGAAGCAGTTAGCCCTCACACATGCCCAGGCATTAGTTGGCTCGCTCGGAGCTACTTTTTCGGGGGATACACGAAATTCTCATAGTGCGTCACTTGCAGCTAATAAATAACACGCGTGGCCGGAGGTCCAGAGGGTTCCCATCGTCGATTCCGTCGTTTTACCGTGCCACGTGCCCAATCTGCAGAGTGAGAGAGATGGATAGATACGAGGGATAGAATAGTTTATTGGTTCTATAGGACCTATGAGGTCCTGTGTGTGGTACAGCTGCAATACAGAAATAAAATTTAATGAAGTGAGCAAATTATGAAACAGGAACATAAGTAACGATCGATTTGATATAAAAATGAAGAAAAATGGATAATAATAATAATAATAATATTAATATAATTCACTAACAGTAACAATAAAGATCGAAAAAAGTAAAAATAGGCTACATAATTATAGGGAAAAATGTATAACCAATAGAAATATAAATCAGAATCGAAGAGTACAGATCGACTTCACGTAACGACTATGAAAGGTAGAATATACGTAGAATATGAATATAATGTATAAGGTTAGGCCCACACTGGCAGAAGCGGGCTTCCGATATTCGGCCGAAAAGAGAGGGAGAGAGAAAAAGAGAAAGAAAAGGAGAAAAAAAGAAACGTTCACAGCTCGTAGTGTGTCGTCGGCGCCGGCCGACCCAATGACTACATGACGCTTTAAAGGGACAGCTTTTCCCTGCTTCTGTGCACTTTTGGATTCAAGAGCTGGGAATGATAACCGACGGTCTGGCAAGAGCAATATTTATATACCACGAACGCCGCGCGGCTACAAGCGCTTTAAACATATATTTTTCCCACCTTCTCGACTTTTTGTTTCTCTAATCTTCTCGACCCTCTTTCATCTCGCTACACGCACTTAATCTCTTTGCTCGTTTATCCTGACCAACGGGAAATAACGCGTAGCCTCTTGAAACACGTAATTGGCTCGTTTTCGAGAAACAACTTTGGCGAGCTTCTACCGTTTGAAGAAAAAAAAACATTTGATCGTCGGTTTTCTCGCTCACGCGTATTGCAACGATCTTTCTCGATTTCTCGTGCCATTATCGTTCGTTTTGTGGTGCGCGAAGCTCGATTAGATTTTCACAGAGCTATATTGTAATTGAATGTCGGACGCGAAAAGACTGCGGTTATATCTACTGGATATAATGGGGTCACGTCATAACCCATCTTCGAATTGCTCGCCTCATTTATTGTTTCTATTACTTTTCTACTTATTTTTTTCTCCGTCTTAACAGCCCGTAACTAGTTTCGCACGGTTGAGTGTTTTTTTGTTTCCACGGTATTCGTCACGACTGTTTGTCGCTCCAATTAAGTCGCCGCAGCGTACCGAATAATGAATCGTGATATAGCGTTGAAACAATCAACCAAACCGAATCACAGACCGCACGGTTAATCTCTTACGTTCAAAACTTTTCCAATTTTTCTTTTTAAAAAATACGATAAAACGGGTCTTCATTTTTATCGACCGAAACGAATTTAATTTCATCAAGCTATAATCAAAGAATCCGCTCGGTCATGACATAATATCACTGTAAATCTTCGTCTCCCATAGAAATACCTTTGAGCCATGGAAATCAAAATAAATTAGAACTTGGCAGCAATATGTAGAAAAAACAAAAGATTCAACTCGCTTTCCGTCACGCATTCCTCAACGTAAAATCGACCAAATCCAATCGACAACGAATAATTATCGCACTCGTGGCCGACAATAAACATTAGAACGCAGACAAGCGGGACAACCGTACGCAATTACAGACCAATGGGAGATACTATGCGCGCCGTGTGCGCAGCGAGCTGCGAGAAGAGGAAGAGGACAGATACAGAACCCGTTGAATAGCGTCTTCTCGACACCGTGTACGGACAACCTTCCCCGCCACTCCGGGAGCTCGTAATAAAGCCTTCTCTCGGGACGGTGGCGGTCACACGGGTCCGTGAATTTTGCATCCCGCCCTCTCGCTCGTTCATTCTTCTTTTAAATCCCTGTCACGGGAACGATCTCTCTCGCGCAGCTTCTGGAAGAAGCGATCCATCGTGATCGTAGATCTGCAGCGTAGGCAACGCCACGGCGAATGCACCGGAGTGTGGCGCTGGCGTCGGTGGCATCGTGGTGTGAGACGTCCAGACACTGCTCGTAATTACCTCGAGTCTAGTGCACTCATGGGGGCCGCCATCGGCGTGCTCGTCCGTTCTACGTGGATGCCGGGCCTTGGTCGTCCGGGTCACACACGGATAGAGGCGCGTACGGTGACCTCGACACCGACGAGCCCGATCTTCGTGGCTTCCACCTTTTCTTATATATCCCGACGGTCGTTGGTCCAGCGCGGGTTGCACAAGCACCGGACTTCACTAACGCCGCGGTACCGGTAAATCGTCGAGTGATAATCCATGACTACGACCACCACCCGCGAGACCATCATCCCCGAATCTCTCGTCCGAACGGTCATCCACATCCTCCACAAGATCCCGTATAGAACGCGGTGTTCCGGACTCCTGGTCAATTGTCTCTGAGTGCTTCGAGAGCCCGTCGGTGAACCCCTTCGGATTTCCCTGCGTTATCCCGGCGGCTCGTGGTCTTGCGGTTCCGATCCAACAGCTCCTTCCGAACCACTTAACCTCTAAGTCCATACGTTATCATCCTTATCCATGGTGCTCAACGCGCAAGCTCGAGTCCTTCCACGCGATATCGTCAACAATGTTATCGTCCGCGTTGACAAATGATTTTCGAAACTTTTGTCCGATCCGAGACCTCGTCGCGCTCGCAGCTATAACGGTACTTCTTGTAGTTCAGATTTATTTTCTCTTTAGTTAGGAAAGAAAACACAAGATTCCGTTGAACATTGCTGAAATGAGAAAACCGGGGTCTATTAGAGTGCGACTGGTTATTCGCGACAGTGATTATACCGTAGGCGCGAGAATTGATTAGGAATGTTTTCAACAAACGTTACGCACCGTTAGCCGTACTCCAACGAGCCGGGTTACGGTTAGTCAACTGCAACTTCAATTCCTCAGTGAATTCTTTGTTGTGTCTGCTCTCGGTGCTCGACCACTCGTTTCAAGGAAGCTCCACCGAGCTGCCGAGTACTGTTGGAACATTCGAGTCCGCGCGGGGATTAACGTGGGTCAGTCGCGACTTGGTTGAAACGGCATCTTCGTTCAACTCGGTCTCTAATATCGCGCTCTCTCTTCCTCCCTTCGTCTCTTATCTTACCGTTCACTCTGCGTCAACTGTTTTCTCGGTACACTCCGTCGACTGTTTTGTTTCCTTACAAAGAGGGCTACACAGCCGTGGATACTTGAGAGACAGTCACCGAGAGAGTGCCTTGTGTATTACGTGCTCTACCTAGACATCTTCGCTTCCGGCGATCTTCATCACAGTCGGGGATCCAACTCAAGATCCACCGCGACCTTCCCGTTCGCAGCAGAACCTTCATGCACCCCATTGCACTTTACAACCAAGCTCTACAATATCGAGAAAAAAAACACCATCCGATTATTATTAGTATTATTTCGTTATTATTAGTATTATTATTATTATTGTTATTATTATTATTTTTATATTATTATCATTATTATTATTTTTATTATTATTACTTAAAATTAATCCGAGACGCGTAACGATTATGAAATCTTCGGGGCAACGGTGTAATACGAGCTGTTTCTGTGTGCTCGACCGACGGTTTTCAGATCCAACCGGTCATCGGCGTTTCTGAACCAACGTCATTAGGAACATATAATATAAGCGCATGTGTATATGGTTGTGTGGGTCTCTTGAACGATTCCGCAGGCGTGGTCTCCGCCAACCCCAGGGCCGTGAATTGTGGGCTCTCTCGCGTAGCGCATAGCCACCCAACCGCCGAGACCGTCGAGACCGATGATCGTGGCCCGAGAGAGGTTTCCGTCGTAGAACGTTGCTTGGTCTCCGGTGCGCGCGGGGCTTTACGAGTTGCGCTTGTATGAGCCCGGGGGTTAGCCGGGGCTATGCCTCGTCCGTGTGAATCGGACGCCGCGGTGTGCCGTCTCGAGGAGATGAAGCTCCGTGCGAGGGCCTCGCGCGAGACCGGTCGAACAGGTTTCACTCGATTCTCTCCGGGGTTTCGAGTAGGCGAAAGCCTCTCCGAGCACGGCCTATCTTCCACCACACGTTTTAAATCCCCTCCTCTTCGCGTTCCGTTAAGTCTTTTGCTTCTATACTTCTCGGCGATCTTTTATCATCTCCGTGCTGCTGCTGCTGCTTCTGCTGCTGCTTCTTCTTCTCCTCCTTCTTCTTCTTCTTTATTCTACGACTCGTTTCAAAACGTTGTGTGTTGATCGACGAGAGGCCGCCGCCGGAGTTACGATTATCACGGGCGGCACGAAACTTGGCACTCTCGATTACGAGAACCCAAGCGATAAGTGTAATTCTCGGCCCATCAACCTCAACCATGAAACAAAGTCAAAGACACTCAGGCTTTTCGACGTGCGGCTTGGACCCGTTTTTGTGCTTTATTTATACATGGAGTCCGCGCATAGGCGTGAGGAAAAAGAGAGGTAGAGGAATCGCGCGCTTCTGGGTATCGCGATGTGTCTCAAGTGGTGAGAACACGCGCTCGAACGATATATTAGCGGCGTACGAGTGTCGAGGGCAATGCGGGCTTTGAGTTCTTCACACGCTACGTTTTCATCGGCGAAAGCTGTCTCTCGTGCAAAATACGAGTAACGTCGTGCAAATTTTCAGCTTCCACTTTGGCAATTCGTCCATCTGTCTCTCTTGCGGTCCCTCGAAGTCGATGTGTCAACGGGACATAATCCAGACTCGTTAAAACTTTGAATCTACCTCGAATCGTCGAGTGGTTGAAAGAAATTTCGGTGTGTTCGAAGAGTGGTTTGGAGAGAGCAATTGAAAAATATGTACTTATTACTTAATAGCTTTCGCGTCAATGGCCCAAGATTATTATGTATGTATAGACACTCGTTCTCAATGAATGAGAAAAGAGATTGAAGTGAGCGAGGAAAAAAAAACCATCCATAGATAATGTTAACGAAAGAAAGTCGGGAAAGAAAAAAATAAATAAACTAACAAAAAATACTCTCGACGAAGTCAAAGAAATTCTTTGTAGCCATACAGTTCGGCAATGGTCTTGGTGCAGTTACTCGTCCATCGACCAGCTTGCCCTGCCTCTCCGTGTTTTTTCCCGACCGAAGTAACATCAACCATCTCTCCCCATCCACCCTCCTTCTACCTCCCCGGGCTCCTTATCTTTCTTTTTCTCTTTCGTTCGACCTCTTCCAAAATCTTCTCGGCTCTTTCACCTCGTCCTCCGACGACGGCCCTTTCCATTCAGACTCCTTCGTCGTCCGCGGTTTTCCATCGACAAAATACGCAAAAGTTATTCGCAATTCCCTCTCGACGAAAACTTTAACCTTACCCGTATACACCGTTGCCGCTGGTCACAGCCTCCTCCTTTCCGTTTTCTTCAACATCGCCGCCCGTTGGATATCGGGATGCTTGCCAAGATTTCTGTTTATAAACGCCAAAAACAATGAAGGTATCCCGACAGGAGTAAACTTTTCGCTTTGGCGTCTTACCCTCTCTCTCCCCCTCTGTTTCTCTCCGGTGCTTCGTGTTGCTTCCCGCCTCCGGAAGTTTGGCTGGCTTCGGGAGGAGAATTCGTTGTGGCTGTGGACGTCGCGGTATTATGCCTCGACAATTTGCCCCGGTCTTGCCCGTCGCGGTTTTCGACGAAAAAAGCCTTCTCCCTGTCTCGTCGTCGCGAAACCGTCGCGTCGTGTCCTGTATTCACCGAGTTGCGACCGTTCGCCTCTCTTCGTCCCTGCCAAGGCTCGTCTCTCGCGCCCGCGTCCATCGGTATATCTTTCCGGCAAACTCGTCCGAGTCTCAGCGTACAACCGAGATGACCGGAATAATAAAAATGCTATGTGCATGAACGTTCCGCTACGTGATCCACCGGCTGAACAAAGTCGGATACCAACCGTTCCTTCGGGATGGACAGAATAGAATCATTGTTCGTATGTAACCGACGAAAATGTGATTCGCTTATTTTTCGGGGGCCAAAATTCGACAAAAAATTGTTTTGCCATAAAAAAATCGATGTTGATATTATGTAACAGATATATTGTTTCTGTTTTACCGACAATTCATTTTTGAAAAAACTTTGGTCTCCGAAAAATAAGCGAATGACGACTTTTAACCAGTTTAAACTTTCGGTATAAAAATAATTCACGAATAAAAATAAAACACAGACCCATATCGATCATAATAGTTAAAATGCACCGGCGGCGTTCGGTGAACAAAAATAAAATAAAACAAGTAGCTACCTCGGCGGAAAATAATAACGAACCGAGTCCGGCAACTGCGGGGTTCAATTATGCTGTTAATTCAACGGTACTGAGAGCGTCGAGGAATGTTTTATGTTGCAATCGGCGTGTGAAACGATTCTGTCGAAATATCAACGCGGGCATGACCGCGAGCGACTGTTGATAGAAATGAGCTGCACAAGCGCAATACAATGGAGCGCGTGTGTACGCTCGGCGCACGGGTGAAAGTTTCGTTGCGGTGCATCAGTTCGCCAGTTTTCAACGATTCGCGCGGTTGCCGGGGCTTGAATTTTTTTTTTTTTAACGCCGATAGAGAAAGATAGAAACGGAAAGCGTGTTAGCGTGTACGATCGAGAAACGAGGATGTGTGCGTGGCTCACACGGCTTGCGGAAAATCATATGATCCCGGTGAGATTGTTTCGCGCGAACGTTGAAATACGCTTCGTACGCAGCCACTCAACGTCGTACATCGTGAATTATCGGTGTTGGTGCGGTAACCGCACCGACTGCAGCTGCGCGCGAAGCAACGCTCGTCACGCGAATCGTACGTTACGCGCGTCTATCAAACGCAAAACGTGTGCTCAGTGTGCATCCGACGGAGAAATAACTATTTTCCTGGAGAAAATTCGACGGGTTTCTTGTGATTGGATACCACGAGGTTTATTTCGATGCCAATATAAGTTTTTTCACAATCGATTGTCGATAAACGGATTTTCACCGTTCTCGAAAAAATAATAATTTTACGTTGCAAAAAAAAAAATAACCTTAAAAAAACTGATGACTATATACGCGCCTATATGCGCTATATATGCGATAGCTCGTTCGAGAAGAAGTCGTAAGACGTTGAATTCGGGAACCTCGACGAAATTCGCGTAACCCTCTCCGTGCCGACTTCCGATGCCAAGAACTTGAAATTCCGCAGATGTCCGGATGCCGTTTCGGCTATCCCACCGAAATTTCACCGTTCTCGCTTCTGGCTTTAGAACACCGCGGATGCCCGTAGCCGAACCGAGAAGCCATCGTACGGAATCCGAAACGGCAGCTCCCGGGCCGATCTAATGGCGAATCGATTTCCGGCATCCAACGATCATCCTCGGCCGTATAGCATCGCGGCCTCTCGCCGTGTTTCCCCCTCGTTCGTTTACCTCACACGAGCGTCGTGTACGACGCGACGACGCGCGCGGGTGCAATAAGAGATTCTCACGGACCCCGTCATCGTTGCGACTGCGGGTGCATTGATTTGCTGTTTCTTCGCTGAGTTTCGTCGTTTTGTCTACCACGTTGGCGAGGCATGCTTGGCGGATAGGCTCTCAGGAATTTAGGGTTTGGGTCGACCGGCGGCTGAAAGCATCGAGGACGGGGAAGAGGGGACGGGTCGAGGAAAGATTCTTTCTCAAGCACACGCGTCTTCTTTCTCTCGTATTCTCGATGGACCGCGAGCCAAACGGACTTTGTCTCTACGTTCATCTTCTCGTTCGTGAACTGAATAACAAACGCGTTTCCGAAAAAAAAAAGCAAAACCTCTCGAGCAACGTTAGGGTTTGGAGGATGAGGTTCAACGCTGCTTTGGGAACGTGTATTATAGACCGAACCGCGTACCGGAGCCAGCGAGGAAATGAATGAGGACGTGAACAGTTTGGTGGCCCATCGTCGGGCTACCAGTCTCTCTCTCTCGTTCTCTCTCATACACACACGAACAGACGGACCCAAACGGACGCGACGGTCACTTCCTGCATCATGCTGCGTACAACCTATTCGTATTCCTTATGCAACGTAGCACACTCACCCGCTGGTCTCCAATCTGACAAATTCTCCGATGGTGCTGCTGGCTGCTGTTCCTCGTCCTCTTGCCGCTGGCTCGGTACAGTATTTCCCCGAGATTGCTCGTTTCCGAATTTCACGTGCTCTCGTTATCCACCCTCGTCCCGATATAACACATCAATATGCCGCGTGCGTCTGATCCCTCGTTATTATTGCTACACCCTAGCGTATTTATACCTGATTTCATGGCTTCATCTAAACGCATTTCTAGTCGTGAAATTAATAATAATAATAATATTAATAATAATAATAATAAAGTGGTATATATTTAATAAATTTTTTAATCAGAATTGTTACAATTTTGTTAGACTAAGGTCCTCAAAATTTAACTGCCTTAAGAACGAGAAATAATAAAATAATAATGGTCACGATTATGTCATAATTCTCACAAAAAATGTACATAATTTAACTAATAATTATCGACCGTGTGAGTCCAACGATCCCCATAGCTCGATAATAAACGTGACTCACGAGTATTCATGAATATATTTCACGTGCGATTTTCCATTACCCGCTGTCGTGCGTGTATGTGTTACGTACATCCGGGCATTATTTCGTGACCGTGTACAGCGAGTACGGTACGGTACGTGAACGTTAGTCGAGCTCTTACATAGCTTCGTTCGCCATTCGTATGTATGAAGCGACGTGGGACCCGTCTTTTCGATTCGGTTACCCGGTATGGCCCGGGCGCTGGTCCATACGGTCCGACCTATACCGTCGCCACTGCGTTATATTCTACTTTGGGCTGTGTCGCTCTGCATAACTGCATGTGTATGCCGAGCGAGAAAAATGCGAGTACGTGATACGTATGTCGTGAGCCACACATAGTGCATGTCCCTCAGCACATTGAGAGCAAGAGCATTCGACGAAGTTGCAATAAAAGGTATACCGTTGCTTTTTATCCATATATATGTATATGGATCTTCGCAAGCACACAATAAGGGTTCGCGGTGGTCAATGGGTTTTCTTTGGTAGCTTCTATCCGTAGTACATCTTGTCCGCGTCCGTATTTTTGTTGCTGTCGGTAAATAAGTCGCGTACGAAGAGACCCCCAAGACCTTTTTCCCGGCGATCTCGAACTGAAACTCAATTTTTCGCCGTCCGGGAAAGCGGAATCGTATAATCAAGGTCCTGCGATCGAATAACGAGTGGAGATATCGCGAAATTGCGATGGAAAATTGGGAATTGAGATATCTCGCAAGAAGCAGATGCGAGATCTTTTCCTTCCCAATTTTCTCTTCTCCTCGATCATTGGAGTTGACGGACAGCGCCACCGCTGCGAAGACAACTCCTTGCTGAGACTGTACCAACGTTTGAACTCGCCTTTTCGCATTCCTTATATTCCGGGACGTCTTAGAACCACGTAGATCTACACGTAGGTTACTACTACCACACTTACACACATACGCGCGCACAACGTCGACCATTACCGGCGTACTACGAGAAAGCAGCACTTGCCTTCGACTCGCCACTTGTTTTCCCCGCTACGGGCGTTATCTGTAGCTGGCAATTTAACCTCGCCAGCTCCGCGCATTACACCGCGGGAAACTGCGGAACTATTGTGCTGCACTTCACGGAATATGTATATGATACATATATTTATATTTCCGGAAGAGTCTGAAAATTGTTTTCTACGAAACGGGTTTGAAAAGTTTTTCATTGTACGGAATTGTTTTCCGTATTTTTTTCGCTTTCTAACCGGTAATTCTGTATTTATTTTTTGCTCTTTGGAAACTCGAAACTTGTCGACATGAAGATATTGAGAAAGTTTAATTTTGTTCTCTCATTATTGGTAAAATATCCTTCGTCGAATGTCCCATATATTGTGCACATACGCTCACACGACGACTAGGTATGTCATAATTGAACGCGAAGGAAAATAGATACGCCAGGGCGACGACGGTCTTTCTCACAGGTGATATCTTTCCGAGGTATATCAATGACGGTTGCTCGCGGTCTGCGCAATTCTTCGTCCACGTCTCAAAACTCGCGAGCTCGTGTTGCACAACGTCGTTTTTGTGAATGTGCAGCGGGGGTGCGTGTGTTGCGCGTGACGGGAAAATATTGTTCCGCGGTTTCCGTGAACCTCGCTCGTATCGCGGGTTGTAATTTTACGTACTATAAAAATGTGTGTCTGCACGCCAGAAATAATATTTATAAAACGCAGGTTGTATAAAAATATCAAATAGACGGAAATAAAATGAAATGAAATGAAATAAAATAAAATAAATCAAAATTCGTACTTAGGACTATGATAAAAAAAAACACGCACGAGAGGACATTTTCTTTCTTGAATCTTCGTACGAAAGACAGATGCGAAATTGTGTCGTACACACGTCTTGTCGGTTTATTAACCATTTATGAACGGCACACGGTTGTAGAACCAGCGCCGGGGTTTGCCAATGGCGTCGTTCGTGCACACTCTTGGACTTCTCGCGTTGCTTTCGCAACTTGCGAGAAACTCGGCTAGCCGGCTAACACGAGTATGGTTTCCCCTCGCTGGTCATTCAAGATGCAAGCTAAATACCTCGTTTCTCGTTGCTCGGTCGTTTACCCTTGTCTGTATACCTGCATGCGCAATGCCCTCGCCTCCGGTTAGCCAAAGTCTGTTGAACGTTGCGTGTGCCCGAGTTCCCGGCAACCCGGCGATTAAACGTTAACGGGTGAAAAATAAAATACAACTTCGCGGTCTTCGGACAAGACTATTTTTTTTCTTCATCTCTTTTTTTTTCAGTAGTCATCTCCGCTTCGAAAACCATTAATTCGTCAACCAACCATATTTGATATTATAAATGCCAGAGAATGGCGAATGAAAGGATAACGATAGTTTTTATTTATTTTCACATATAGCCTCGGGGTTTTTACGTCTATTTATAACGTCACGTGTTTTTTTTTCAATTCTTTTTATTCGTTATTCTTTTTATTTCCCGTTGGTCGTGACGCCAGCCACGTGAACGAGGACGATTAAGGACCCTCGTAAATTCGTCGTCCATGAGAGGGAGAAGAGGAACGTAGATGGAAGGAGAAACAAAAACGTGCGGCTCGTTTGCGAGTCGGATACGCGAGAGACGAGTCCCGCGAGTTTTGTTGCCCAGCCAGCCCCCGGAGCTCTGAAATCGTGCACGCGAACACGAGTGTGTTTCCCGGGCTGTTGTATATACGTTTATATAATACATACATATACGTTTCTGGTCCCTCACGTAACATGCGTCTCATGATATTTCATCAACGCACCGAAGAGACGAGAGAGGAGGAAGAACGTTGGTGCGCGCACTCTCCGGAAACATATATTCAAAGTAGCGTGCAAAATTCCGCTTCACAGTTTCTAACGATTTCAATTCGAATCAAATTTCCGGTACGATTATTTCGTTAAAATGGAAAAATAAAATTAAAAAAGCGTCTTAATAATTTTCACCTCGACAATTCGGCATCGATTTCTCAAGAATATTCCGTAATCCGGCGATAAATCTTGAGATTTAGTTTTTTTTCGAGTGTTGCGAAGCCCGAAAAATCGAATCCTGTCGTTAGTGTTAAAGTTAGCCCCCGCCCGAGATTCATGCAGGGGCTGAACGAATGCGGCAGTACTGACATCGTATACCTCGCGTTCTCGATCTTCGAGATGACTCGGCTCGTAAGGTGTAAGCCCTGCGGGAGAAACGCGCCGGGGCCATGCGACGCAAGAATGACGACGGCTGTAGGGAGTGCAATAACTTTCGGTGCATTGCTTCCCGCGCATCGGCCTACTTCGTGAGGATGGCCATTTTGATCGCTGTCGCGAGGCTCGGTCGATGCGTCTCAGGGGGGCTTCCGCTATATCTCGCCGTCGCTTGCACACCTATTCGCTACGTTTCGAACGATGCCGCGTCAACGTTGACGTCGTCGTTCGACCAATTTCCTTACGTAAGATCACCGTCGTTTAACGACCCCGGTCGGTGGCAAGTCGTCTTCGAGACTGGCCGAAGGTTCCCTCAACCTCCTCGACGTCGTTTCCGTGGGCTACGTCGTCGTCGATGGGGCTCACAGGCTTCGGACCTGGCTTCCTCCTCCCCCTCATATATAACTCGGTAGTGAATATATACATCAACCCATATATATATATATATGCGTAAAAGTCCGAGCGAGGCAAATCGGCCGCCGGCTCCCACGGCAGAAACGGTCTACTTATTCCCACAGTTGTTTCCCCGATCCATTCTCTCTATTCCAACTCTTTTACCGCTCCTTCGTCTCCTTTATTCGAACCCGTGTGATACGAAGATTTACGTTCCGCTTCGGGGCCGAAAGGACTCGCGGCCCACATCGGGGGACGTAAACACTGATAACGCCCCGCGATAAAGAGCATCGAAAGAGCGAACTCGAGCGAACGGCGAGTGAACTCCTTCCTAGTTCTCGGTAGCATATCTTGGGAGCATGAAACTCGATTATACTCGCGCGCATATTCGATGGACCGTAGAACTTACCTCGGGCGTGGATGACGGAGGGGAAGGGGTCGTCGAGAGCGCATCGGTGTGACGGAGTCAACGTCTGGTCTGTCCTCCCGCGTAAGCTTTTGCCGCGTACCTCGCCTATCTCTACAGTCTTCTTTACGATTAGAACGGATAAAGTTACTTTACGATAGCGCCCACTGGTATTACAGCCCTCTTGAATTTATATCCGCTTTTACGGGAGGGGTTTCATTGGTACATATCTCGTGCTGTCCGCGAGCCATCCTACCGAAATTCTTTTACGATACTGCATACGACGAATATCGCGCACGACGCCGAAAACTCGGAGATTTCACGTGCAAATCGACTCAGCGAAGGAAAAAAAATGCTTCGTGAGAAAAATTGAAAATATGGTTTTGCAATGATTGACGTTATTACATTGTGCTAACCGTGTGTCCGGCGAAATGGCGGAGTGACGTGACTGTATTTACTGAAATTACAGAGCTCGACGACGAAGGAAGATAAGGTGTGTTCCTATATATACGGTCGATGCCAAACGGCCGGTAATATATTATATATATGTATGTATATATATTGTAGGAGTGAACAATACGGTTTCTCGTTTCGCGGCGCGGAACAAGAGTGCCACGGTGGCGGACTGCGAGAATAAGTGGCGTATGGAGCGGTTCAGGAACCATAGCGGCGCGAGCAGCGGAGTCATAGTGCCGGGTGCGGTGCTACGAACACAAAAGAGTGCGCAACAGGTCAGCCGGCAGCGTGTGCTAACTCGGGCCGGCACATCTCGTCGACGACGACGAACGCCGACGACTTCTGGTGCAGGCGGCGAGACGGTCGAAGAAATCCGTCGCAAGAAACAAACGTATCGAGTGTTTATATATATGTATATATACATGAGGTCGTACATACATCGTTGTCCGTATTTTTTGGTCGTGAATGACCACGATGATCCGAAACTTTTTCATCGTTACCGCAATAGCTCAAGGACTGAATTTTCCGGTAATCCAAGCTTTAGTCTTTCCTCGCCTCTGACTCAAGGAGAAAATTGTTCTCATCGTCGCAATCTACCCCTACTTCGGTTATCTCCAAGTTCCATCAGTTGCAGCCCGATTTTTTTTCTCTAAATCGATGAAATATTGCAGGTCGACGATTTCTCGTAGCATTTTCCGTCGACGATTTGTTCGATTCGGTTTAAAATTGATAACTCCGTCGAGTTTGCGTCACGCTTTGTTCAACGCTTTGTTCCTCGAGACTCGCTGAATCGCCAAAGTTTTGCGCAGTGTCGGGGTGTGTCGAATATCCACGACCTCGCACTACGCAATAGCTTCGCGACTATTTGCCAATGCTTGGGGCAAATTCTTCATACCTTGCCGGATGTGCACCGTGCGCGCGCGACCGAGCCACGTGCACCGATCCTCACGGAGCGACGGAGTGTCGCGTAGCTCTTCGGCGAAAGAAAAAGAAAAAAATATGCATGTGCGACAAAACGACGATTCAGTTCCAAACACGAGGGTCTCGCTTTCTTGTGGTTCGTCCCCTTCGCGCTCACGTGAATCGCATTTGGCAAGTAGATACGCGGCGCAATAAACTCTTCGAACGTTAGTCATCGAGCGAGGGGACGCTCACGATGCCCCGAGGAAACGGGTCGCCCTCGTCCCTAGGGGATCCTCGCTGGTCCCGTTCTCCAACGCTGTATATAATAGCTTGTGTATATATCTACGTTATATATCTATGTATGTACGGGAATAAACTTGGATACGAGTCACGTGTATACGCGTAAGTCCGTACGTAAAAATATTCCAGAGTTATACTGTAAGTCCGGGACGTAAAGTTTACCACGCAGTGGTGAACATTAACTATGGGTTGTATCATACGAGTAAACCATTGTATACGACGCTGGTGTTCAATGGCGTAGGACTTGCCTTCGTTGAATAAAAAAAAAATACATACATGAAAATAACCACACGGTAGGTAACCCTTGAACATCCGAGGTAGGGTCCATAAATTCCGCCCATGGATTACTCGTGAATCATGAACATTGGAATGATCATGTGAACGAATCGGTGAGAGATTTATACCGAGATTTAAATTGAATTCAATAAAAATTCAAACGCGATGTCGTTGTTCGAGCTACGCCTATGTTAGCTTCGTCGACTGTGGTGGAGCTGCTGTTACACCTGACAACGGGGATGCAGTTAGCGTGACGGTACCAAGGTTGCGTCTCGGTTCAACGCACTTCAGGTCGACGCGTACATCCGCGCATCCGTCGCGCAGTCCGGAAAATATAAAAATAATCAACGAAATTTCAACGCTAATACGATGCGTCTGATTGAAGCGAAATTAAATATGCTCGTTGTATCATCGTGCATCGTTTCGAATCGTTGTTGGACGTGAAAATCACGTTTTCGAGATTGATGAGCGGGACGAGATGGCACGTGACGAAACTCATCAACGAACGATTTCTCTGTGGCTCGAGGGGGAATTTGCGTTTCGCCATAAGAGGGTCATTGGCGAATGATGGAAACAGGTGGTAATCGGGACACAGGTGCGCGACCTCGAGGGTCAATGTAAGAAACGGCTTTGAATGAAGCGTGACTCTTGCATGCGGGGCATCGTGATGGTTCTCGGTGTTTATCGTCTTCCACGATACTGAATCTCCGCTGCAACATCCGACAGCGGTATCATCGTGAGAGAATTGAATGTTGACTCACCGCGCACGCACGTTTTTCCACCACGAAGACGTTGAAACGGATTTATGATGGTCACGCGTTTGTCTTTCCCGGATATACCGGTGGCTGATATTTGCGATTTTTCGACGTAATATACTCGAAGCATGGTTGGATATTCAATGACGTGCTGTGTTTGTTGGCTGAGCTAACGGTCAGTCGCAAACATGGGGGTCTCGAGAGATTGGAAAGTCGGGAGTTCGCTAGGTTGACCGCTGCTCGCGCCACTGGTCTGGACGAAGAAGCGCGGGGCCAAAGGAAGAGAGAGAAATAGACAGATAGGGGTATTGTTCATTAGCGCTCTCGACTATTTCAGACCTAAAAGGTTTTCCAGTACACAAGCTGCGATATTAAAATTGAACATAATAAAATAAAAGTATTCCATTGTTAAACGGTTAATAAAGTAAGAGAGAGGTATAGACTTCATATGAACATGAATAAACATCTGTAACAATAAAAATATAAGCGAATAACAAGAATAGAACATATTAAAATAAGAATATACAATTATAAATAAACTGCGAAAACGTAGAAGTTCAAATCAATAATACATACAGGAATTGTTTATGAGAACTTTGGACTATTCGAGACCTGGAACGTTTTCTGGTAGAGAACCAGCACGACAAAAATATAAGATAATAAAATAAGAATATACAATTGTAAACAGTAAAATATAGGAATAAAACAGACTTCATATTAACGCAAATAAATATCTATAACAATAAAAGTACGACCTAATACCGAAAATAAAGACCCTGTCTAAAGATAAAGAATATAATTTCGATATAATACATTAAAATAAGATCCAGAGATTTATCAGACTGAACCGACTAAAAGAAGAGCGATAGATGCAATTAACGTTAACGGAACGAATGTCCTTGCGAGGTAAAGAGACGCGGTTTTCGTGACCAGTTTCGATGTACACGCAAGAGACCGATCCTCGCACGTCTCTTGTCGTTGCTCCCTCCGCCGTTTGACCAAAATAGGGACAAGAGTGAAGCCTGGCCAAAGGGTTGAAGCGACAAATTTTCTCCCCGTGCGGTTTGCCCGAGCAATGTGCAGTTCGGCCACTCGTCCGGGTCGACAGTTCCGCAACAGCACGCACGGAATGTCCTCGGTGGTCCTTGACTCTTGACCGAGAAAAATGTTGGTTCCTCGCTGTAGTTCGAGACCCCGGGAAGCGTATAGCGACCGCGCTAAGCTCGCGCGGCGATAGCGGCAACCTCGTAACACCGTTTACGGAGCTCTTCGTGTGTCCGTAACCTCTGCGATCTTTTACGGACAGGATCAGAAGCAGCATCGCACTAGCAACATCACCGCAACGGCCATTACCATCCGTAGAGACACAGGAATAAGGACCCGCGAGACTCGCTCTCGGTATGGTTCATGTAAATTGTTCCGGACAAAAGAGGCTAAGTGGAGACGACGAAAGGGTATATACACATGTATACCGGTATAGATACGATGCCACGATACGAGTATTCCCAACTGAGGCAGAAACGTTGCGGAAATTTTACGTCTCCGCGAGCAAAGAACGTTACGAGAGGTCGAAAGATCTTCTTTGCTACGTACGGCATCTTTGTACTCTCCAGCCTCGTGCGAGTTCGTTCCTTTGATACATATTCATCCGAATATGTAACGAAAACGAGTTGAATTTCATCTTTGTGGAATTCGGTCGCTTGGAAATAATCGTTATCTCGTGTGTTGTCATGTATCCGCGATCTTGGGATGTTCTTGTGCTGAGTTGTGAATCGCAAAGACTTTGAGTATTATGCATGAGCAATTGTCCGTTAACTTTGTTGTTAACGGAACACTGGAATTCCATTTATAATCCCATGTATGCATATTATACTACATCGTTTAACGACGCTAATCTCATTGAACGAGATTAAGAAAAAAATACTTCGGCTGAATTGAAAATTCATATCGAAACAAAATTGTCAAATATTACATTTTTCCGTTGAATCGTAAAAAAGTTTTAATGGTTTTTACGAGCTCTAATAATTTTTCAATTAATATGAGTGATGCGAGCCAGTTTATCGTTTTTTTACAACCATTAATTGAGTAATAGTTATTCCATTTTATTATTATTATTATATTTCGTTCGTTATTTGTGTTTGAATGGGATAATAGAGTTTCGCGATGCATATATAGCAACGGCAAAAACGTCGAGGGCTTTTTCCAGGGCATGCCGCAAAGAGCCCTACTTCTGGTTCGAGCCCGTAACGCTGTTTTCGCTCGACGTAATCGCCGCGACACGGAGAAAAAGTCACGGTGCTGGTGCATATGAGCGGATGATGCGAGAGGAGTTCTGACGGCGAGCGGCAACCAACCCGCGCGACGACACAATTTCCATTCGTTACATTCGTTACAGGAAAGTGCTTTTGTATTACGGGCTTGCACTCGCGTCGGCAATTAACCCGCCGTAGCGCGTGTATGTAGCGCATCTCTGTGCAACGCCCACGTGGACGTTGCGAGATTGCACTTTTTTTACTCGGTTGCGTTCTCTTTCCGTTAACGCATTTAGACGCTACTCGTGTGCGGATCCAAGCGTGGATTTGGTGAACGTATTATATATGTATATCATATAAATATAATTTAGTCCCGCACTTTTGCAGATTTTTTTCCAATAGGTGCAATAATTTTTTGACTGAAAAAAAACCTTCAAATTAGAATTCAATTGAAGTAATTGGAAAATGTAGTGTTATTTGAATAGAAAGTTTCAATTGCTTACATCAAGCGACATTCTGATGTATATAAACTCATGTATGTGTGCATGTGGGAGTTCTACTCGTGAGTTACGAGGCAAAGAGAAGCGCACCGCGTGCGGGTGAAATTTTTCAACGAGAGTCTCGCGTTGCTTCGCCATGCGAAGGCTTATTCGCGGAAAAAAACTCGACCGAGAAGTTCACGATTCATCCAGCGAGAGATGAGCCGATAAAACGAAGAGTCTTCAACGTCGAAACGAACTGTTCGACGACTCGATGCGCGCAGTCGCACACCCGTTCGAGACTCACTCGACTCGTTATTGAATTCGAGACACGCTGGATGTTTCAAATGTTTCTTTCGTAGAAATTTAATTAAGTAATAACGCGATTGAAGTGCAGGTGTTCGTCAGCTGGATCTCAATCAACCGTGCAATCGTATCGCTCGGTTTCGTTCGACGTTACGCTTCGTATTGCATCGCGCGCAAGCACGGTGATATCGTATATCGCACCTGGACGGCAGAGATATCCGAGCTTGCTCGGCCACGACGGCAACATCCGCGCGGACGTGCTGGATGCACCATTTTTCGACCATCGGATCGTCGCTCTATTTTTTTTTCATCCGGCTGTTTTCCTCATGATACTTCGTCGTTCTTTTTTTTCATTTTGGATTTTTATCGTCCGAATTGGGTTATACCAACATTTATTAAGATCATTGACGTTGGATCTCTATACACTCATGGGATAGGAGTGGTTCGTTTTATATAGTTATATTAATGTTGATGTTTCGGCTACATTTTTTATTTTGTTACAATATTCGCTCGTGAGTACTTCTTTGCGCTTATTTAGCACCTAACTGAACGTGAAAATAATCGCAAAAATCTTGGAAAACATAAGAGCGTTCCTCCTCGAATGGTGGAGTCTTACTAACGGAGGAAAATATGCTGGAATTGATGATGGTGCTGCTTCAAGGGGATTTTTAAGTTCCGTTGATGACGCTAATGCCCCACTCTCGGAATGAGAAATCTACTTTCCACCTCCGATGCTTTTTAACGTCGTTTTTTTTCCACAGTCCTTCCGCCATCGTTGCCCCGACGGAGTCGGCAACGAAGTTACGCAATCGAGCGCGCTCGATACGCACGAAGCATCTCGTATTATCTCAAACATTTATTTTATTCAAACGACTCTTCTTTCATCACAATTTCGACGAAGAGAAACATTCATTATTCTTCCATAATCTCCAGCTAATTTTCACGAAACAAAAGAACTAGAAGGAAACATCCGGTTTAGCTCCGAGGCGCCGAACACTTGCGGAAATGTTGCGCGTAGCTTTTGTCTACGATTATTTTGCGAGTCTCACATGAGATTGTAACCAATTAGCGAAACGAGCGTGATCGAGGATCGAGCAAGCATAAAGCTCGCATTGAAACTTTTCGTTTTGTTATTTCAAATGGAGTAGCTTACGGATGTTCAAACGTTCGCAATTCTTTAAATGAGCATCGAGTCCGAAACGACAAATTGCGCACGTGTTTACAACCAGACTGAAAACTTCACGAGGCTGAATTCGAAGTTTCTTTGCGAAGCACAAAGTTGCTAATGCGATATCGCAACGCAAGCTGCCTTCGAAGAACATCGACTTCGTCGCAACTTGTCGCAATTGAGTATCGCGACTGGAGTCCCTCGCGAGTCTCGGAGTCTCTTTCTCGGTCGAGAATTGCACGTTGCACGGGCGGGGTTAATAAAGCCGCGTGTGGCACGAGCGAAGAGCGTCGTCAAAGAAAGAGACGGGAGAGAAAAGAGAGAGAGAGAGAGCGAGAGAGAGGGAGCAGTCTTTGCGCTGAATAGACACAGAGCTTGCGCGTCACACTGCACCGTCTTTGCAAACAGTTTGCCGATGTTATCCCCAAAGGAAGAAGCCGCGCCCGTGGAGCGATAAAAGGAAAGAGTATGAGGAAGCATTTCGCAGCTTGCATATCGCGATGTGTCGTACGGGAGCAAGTGGCAACCGAGAAGCCTTCGTAGCCCGGAGAATCTCTCGGGTTGCGAAAAAGAAAAAGAAAAGGGAGAGCAAAAAAGAGAAAGGGACAAAAAAAAAAAAGAACGAGTGGGGACATTCTGAATATTAATACTCTTTACCGGGAAGATGTTATCGGTACGCGTTTACTTCCGTTGCTGGGTTTTCGAGACCCCGCTGGCCTCTTGGCGAGCGCGAGGGAGTATACGGCTATACACGTCACCAGGCGTCGACGCAGATATAGCCTTTTTGGCCCGCTTTTCTTCGACCGCGTCGTTCTTCCTGCTTCAAGTACATCTACGTACGTGTACCATGAGGGGTTTTATATATACCTGCGTCTATTATGTGTCGACCAGCTGCGTCACATATTTCATCGGTCTGTGACCGACCCGGGGATACGAGGAAGTGCACTCGAAGCTCATTCTATGTACCACATAACGTGTGACGTTACTGCACGTAACATAAACCTCTACACTGTGACACAGAACCGCTCATTTAATCCGCCGAATGAGCCCTCTTTAATCGAGGCTTGGGTGGTCGCTGTTAAACCAGCACACTCGGTACACCAGCGACGATTTTGATCTCGTCGATGACGGGTCATTCTCATACGTTACGAATTCTCGTTTTGATGACTTTACGCGAATTTTCATGGGTTCCCACATTTCTACCGATGCCCGCCATTATGGGTCGCAAAACCCGAGCATGGGTATTAAATTTATATTACAAAAAAATTACCCGCATTGACATCGATGAATCCTATGGCCGGAAAGATTGCACGGGATTGTAACGTTACACCGCGTTGGATTCTACGATCATTGGAGAATCGTGTATCTCGCGCGATTTGCACCATCGTGATACGGTATATGGGGGAGTCCGGAGTGTCGCGTGTGGTAAAAGCCTTGTCGCGAGAGGAAGAATCGTTGCGATCCGGAGAGGTCGCGCGAACCCCGATGAAGGCGAAATTGCCTCGTTTATTATGTAGGATTTCACGGGACGAAGTTACGGCGTTTGGGTTTGGTGTGTCCCGAATTTACGAGGGTGCGGGACCGAGTTGCGTTTTCGTTGGAACAATTATCGGTGCTAATGTGATATTTGATTTGCGATCGTAGGCCGTTGTACTGGGGCTAATTTCTCACAGAGTTTCAAATGCGTTTAACGCTATAGGTCCGAGAGACCCGATAATTTGACGCGTTTCGAATGTCATGAGAATAATCACAGAAACCATAGCTGTTACTTCCTAATAGTTTTTGCTGATTTTACGTACGTAGAGTCAGCAAAAATTATATGAATATATGATCGTTGAGTTGTTATATAAATAATTTGAATACGTGTAAGTATGTAGTTGAATATATTTTTTCTACATAATTGATTGATCCTCCAAATCTAGTGTTAACAATATCGCACTCCTCGTAATAAATGCTGTTAAAAACGGTTTTCGTCGAAGCAGCAAAACAATCAACGACATCCACTTTGAATTATTTTTAATCCTCTTTCTCCCGGGCTGTCTTCTTCAGCCAATCTGGCCGCTTTGGTAATTCTATTTTTCCGTACCTATCTACTCAAACGTATTGCCGTGACGCCCCCGCGAGATCCCCGACAGCTCCTCTTTATCGCGTCCGTCCGTGCCGCGCGAACGGGTTTATTTTTCACCGCGAACGACTTCATTGCGGTACGCGATTAAAAGTATACCGAGAGCCTTTATAGACGGACGTGAGCGTGGATTTTCGAATAGACATACGATGTACACTCCATCACTCTTATGCGCCATACATTGCAATGGTCCGGCACACATATGTGGGGCATAAATGGGGCTATTTCCTGTTGGCATTAGCGAATTAATGTCTCAGATAGTATCGATGAAAATACGTACGATAATGGAGGGCTCTTAGCCGAGGACCGATGAAAAATCTAACGTATTTATCAAGTGTATAACGTTCCTATCTATCGTATTGCACGCGGACTGAATTAACGTAGAATTAATAATAATAATGAAAATAATAATAATAATAATAACAATAATAATAATAATAATAATAATAAACGAAAAAAATCAAAATAAAATAAAACATTGCGGTAGACTCGCTCGTGTAGTTCCCGTGAGGCTCCTGTCACCGGCACGGCCGGCTTGGTTCTGTGTATCGGATGTCTGCCATAACGATCGCTCGCCACCGTCATCGACCGCTGGTTATGGCAGCGACTGTAACGCACCGTACGTATCCGTCGGACACGACGGCTCCGAACTATCACCGCGAACATTCGGTAACGAGATCTCCCGTGACGGAAGAAAATTTAATCTCACCTTCGACACACATTCGCGTTCCCAAGTATTCCGTGTATCTCACATTTTTCGTTCCCCATTCACGGAACATCAGCGGCCACAGCAGCGCACGGGCAAGAAAAATCATGCGACGTGTACGCAAACTCGTATAATTGCAAACTTCGTACGTAAATAAAAAAATCGTGACTCGCGAAAAATTCCGACGAGTCGCGAGATGAACAAAAATTGCGATTTAACTCGTCATCCGTGTAATAAAGTATGCATTTTCTCATCGTGAAAAAATTCGCGTCCATATGTTCGGGGTCTGCTTCGTCACGATTTTACATCGGAGATTTTTTATTCATATCATTCCACGCTGCAGGTACTTTCGAATGAAGCGTTGGTTTCTAATCGTCTTTTTCTTTTTTCTTTCTGTTACAGGTATGTCGTTGTTACCACATTATCGAAGAAAAATATATTCATCGAAACCAGAGAGCTGTAAGTGACTCGACGACGTTTGAAAGTTGTTGTTGTTGTTGTTTTTTGTATTTTTTTTCTTCGTCGCGACTACGTGAGACACAGCGGTGCCCGCGAGTTTTCCCGCAGTCACGCCACCAACAGTTGCGAAAACGTGTCCATGGAAAATCGTACGGATACGCGAGAAGCTCGTTGGCTCGAACGTACGAACCTCGAATCCCCCTTTTTCCCCGCACTCGATAACTTATAGTCACGTGCAACTTGTAACCGAGTCTGGGGCGGAGGACGATATATATAACCCTCCCACTCCCTCCCTTCTCCCAGTATCAGAGTCGGAAAAGCGGCGAGAGCCAGACATATAAGACGACACTCACGCGAAGTCTCGAGACGCGTTCTTTTTCCAAAGTTTAAACGCTTCTCCAACGGAGTATGCCCTCTGGTCGTCGCGCTCGTATAACCCTTTGGTTTCTTTTTTCTTCCTTCCTTTATTTTTTTTTTTTTTTTTTTTTCGTTTCCTCGTTTTCGTTTTCGAAATGTATACAGCCGGAGCTCTATTTTACTTCAGGGGTGCGGGTTACTCTGAAGCTCTCGCGCTCTTCTCTGGATAACCGAGCGAGGCGGTATACCGCTTCGGAAGAGTCGTAAATCCTTTATAGCATTATTTCATCGTCGCAATGAATCATGGATGGCTCGACCTTCTACCGGATTATCCTTGTGTGCTATATATTTTTGTACCATCTTCCGGAGTGTATTACAATGAAATACACGATGTATATACGTGTATTTGTGTTTTGCTCGTGTCCTTTCGTCATTGTTTAGGTAAATCAGCGCAAAAATTTCAGAATTTCTCTTCATCTTTGTTAGTCACGGAAGGTGTCGACCGAAGATGCTGCAGCAGCTGCGAATCGGACGCGGTTATGCAGTCCAGGCCGACAAGTCTGCCAGCCGGTAAAACCGCAAGCATTTTCTGGGCAGCGCGAATGTAATATGAGGATCTCTAATTGACGTTCCATTATCGATCATGAATTTGGAGTTGTTCAATCGGCTTTGCCAAACGTCCATTACGGTCGAAGTACCGTACAATATTCACGAACCTTGATTATGTTCAAGCTCGATGGCTCTGAAACTCATAAGCTCTGGACCATCGCTATACCTCTGATTCCATCCAGTTTTCGTCCAGCATTTCTGCCAAAGAGCATTTCGCTCTCGACAAATTTTTTATTATTTTTTGCACACGCGAAAAACGAAAAAATGTGTATGAAAAAAAATAGAAAGCAGCGAACACGATGCTATCCGCTTCGCGAACCAAACAGCGCACACAGCCGCACGTTCAACTGACGGCCCCGCTGCACTCCGTGCCTATATGCGACGTTGCAACGCGGCAAAGAGATACGGACAGCGGTTGTTCACAGCGCGAACCTGTGCAAATCTTTTTGCGAATCACGAAAATTAGGACACCGTGAAATTGTTCGGTTTTACCGCGGAAAAATACTCGCGTTATATAGACGGTCGAGATTGCAGTTGTTTGGTCTGTCGGAATGAAATATCGGTTCGTGTTACGCCGCTGCAAAAGTAAACCTGCGGGTCGGAGCGAAGGTTGATGTGTTTTTGCTATTAACGATAAGCAGGAAAAACTGAATCGAGTGCTCGGAGATTTTATTTTTCAACATTTTTGTCGCAATACGCAGGAAACCCCTTTGCACGTCGTAACTTTCCTGTGAAATGACGTTGTAGCGATAAAAATAATAAAAAACACGGCTTATGGGGGGGGGGAGATAGAGCGTTGAGGTATTCACATTTTTTTTTCTTCTTTTTATTTCCATAGGTTGTCACGCACTCACGTTGCAGAGTGACACGTGCGGAGCATGGAAATATCGCTATCGATATGCTCGACCTATTGCAGTTGCGGCATTGTAGAGCGACTGATACAGTTTAATCGCAACGAAACCCAAATTGCATCGACGTCCGAGTAATGGTTTAGAAATATGCACGATTATAAACGTGTACCACAAATAAAAAATTCGTACTGTAAATTGGCGAATAACATGCTTGTACAATTTTATTATTTTTAAATTCATTTTTTTTTCAAAAAGCTCGTCACCGGTGCAGTCTTGCGACTGAGGGATCGATACGGAAAATGGGTTGACTACATTTTCGACGGAATTTTCTGTCAGTTACGCACCGTAATTCACCGTTGATTCGATCAGCGAAAAACAGGGGATGCTGGAGGTGAAATACGCCGGATCGCGGTGGTCAAGGCTATATATATGATTGGTTCCATAAACTATAGGCATCGGTCCGGGTGACCCCCCCTCAGATTCTTTTCAAATTTTTTTGGGATGTAGTCCTTGATGACCTATATGTGCCTGAATTTTTTCAGATTTTTTCCTCCATTATTTCGTCTGTAGTAATTAAGGGTATTTCCTGACATTTCCGTTTTTTTTTTTTTTCAATCTAATTTCATAGTATTGTATCGCAAAATGAAAATTACACTCAGAATGCATTTCTATGTGAAATTGTCTCAACTTTTTGAAAAAAATATTGATTCTCAGTTTGGACTAACGCAAAACTCTCAAAATCGACCTTTAATAATAAAAAGCTATTTTTCGGCCATTGCGCATGTCTGAAATTTTTTTTCAATATTTTTTTCAGAAAGCTGAGAAAATTTCACATATGATACGTCAAATTCACGTTGGGATGTCTGTAAAAACTGCTAGAATCGATGAAAGTTCAAAAATTCAATGATAAACCAAATTTTAGTTTCTCCCTTCAAAATGTATAAATTCTCCTTCAATCCTCTTGAGCTATCGATCATTTTAAATTTTTGTCTTTTAGATAGAAATGCAATGTCTCGACTACTCCCAATATTCTGCAGTGAAAGAAAGTTATACGATTATTTATAGAATGAAATCAAAAATAGGCCTTAACATTCTTGAAAATATTTCTTTAATTGCAAAATAGTTTTTATTCGTTTTTAAAAACTTGAACAATAGAAAAATTTGAAGAATTCGACACAGGCCTTACAATAGCGGAGCCTAAGTTATTGCTAATTGGCGTAATGTTGTGAATTGATCGGGTCCCTTTGATTGATTTCGAGTGAGATGCTCGTTCATCTAACGTTGGCTTTAATTCAAAATATTTCGTCCCCTCAACGAACACAACGTCGATATTTGGCAGACTTTGATTTGTCCTCTCAAACAAATCGTATGGTGTGAGAATGTGTTCGTCTGGGTCCATCTGCAACGACCTTTTTCTTGCATTTCGCTTAATGGCCCCTCCCAAACCATCACACGGTCCTTTGCCATGCGCGGTCGCGAAAAAATGCCAATCAGCCTCAATATCGAAATCATTTTCATGATAACATAAATTTGTAAATGCGTTTTTATTTTTAAATTGCTGCGGCGCTCCATCACTGAAGTAGTGAATTCTTTTTACCACATGAAATTTTTTATTTAAGTAAGCTACCAATTCGACTTGAAATAAATGAACCATAACGAAATCGTGTTTGAGACAGTTACGCCAATTAGCAATAACTTAGGTTCCGCTATTGTAAGGCCTGTGTCGAATTCTTCGAATTTTTCTATTGTTCAAGTTTTTAAAAACGAATAAAAACTACTTTGCAATTAAAGAAATATTTTCAAGAAACGTTGCAGGCCTATTTTTGATTTCATTGTATAAATAATCGTATAACTTTCTTTCACTGCAGGATATTGGGAGTAGTCAAGACATTGCATTTCTATCTAAAAGACAAAAATTCAAAATGATCGATAGCTCAAGAGGATTGAAGGAGAATTTATACATTTTGAAGGGAGAAAATAAAATTTGGCTTATCATTGAATTTTTGAACTTTCATCGATTCTGGCAGTTTTTACAGACATCCCAACGTGAATTTGACGTATTATATGTGAAATTTTCTCAGCTTTCTGAAAAAAATATTGAAAAAAAATTTCAGACATGCGCAATGGCCGAAAAATAGCTTTTTATTATTAAAGGTCAATTTTGAGAGTTTTGCGTTAGTCCAAACTGAGAATCAATATTTTTTTCAAAAAGTTGAGAAAATGTCACATAGAAATGCATTCTGAGTGTAATTTTCATTTTGCGATACAATACTATGAAATTAAATTGAAAAAAAAAAAAAACGGAAATGTCAGGAAATGCCCTTAATTACTACAGCCGAAATAATGGAGGAAAAAATCTGAAAAAATTCAGGCACATATAGGTCATCAAGGACTACATCCCAAAAAAATTTGAAAAGAATCTGAGGGGGGGTCACCCGGACCGATGCCTATAGTTTATGGAACCAATCATATATATATTTATGTAGCCCCGAGGCGACATATATTCACGAATGATGATTCAGCGGAGCGATCGAGTATCGAGAGACCCACGGAAAACTCGTTTCGCGTCGATGTGTTGCCGGAGCGCATCACTCGACAATGATGCAAGAATGATAGACACAGACACTCATCGTTATTGTTGCGGTCGTGTTTGTGTTGTACATCAAGTTGTATTTACCTTCGCGAATCCGCGCTGGGGTTTACCGCTCGACTCATATCATAGTCTCTGGTCAGATGCAAAAATTCGTAATCCCACAAGCGTTGTAACATCGTCCGATAGTTCAAGCTAAATTAAACGAATTATCGAAATCAGGATCAGGAACTTGATGCACTGATAATGGTATATTATGTTGCAAGGGCGTGATTATAGTTGGTTCCCGAATAATTTTCTTCCTCGCATTTTTCCGAGGAAGATTATTAAATTTCGAACTCGATGAACGAACATTAAAAAATAGAAATTAAAATTAAAAAAAAAAAAAACATGCGTACAAGTATTTAGCTGATGTGTTATTTCACAGATTATTTTGTTATCTCCGTAACGTCACGCGTCGCCTCGGGCACGTAACACAGCATCGATATACGTGGAGCGTTGCAGACAAGCGTACGCGTATGATCGTTCGATCGATGTAACCGTGGAACCGTCGAGAAAGGGACGATAGGGAAGGATCGAAACACGGGAAACGTAACTACGACGCCGGTGAAACGTACCGAGAGCGTGATCGTCGAGTTGGTTGTACGTGCAGCACACATCGAAAATGTTGTTGCGATGTAAAAGCGAGCTGAGATGACACACGGCGGCAGAGGGAGAGAGTGCGAGAGATGGGGAAGCAACGTCGAATGTTTTGGTTGGATTAGTTGATTAAATCAGGCTGTCGAGCATCGCTCTAGGTTGGTAGACGGCTGTGCCCTCGCCGGATCCTCGGGCTTCTTCTCTTCTCCGCGGCTCCGACGGATATCACGAATATCGATTGTCTCGTCGATGCCATTTGCAACTGGTTCACGTATTGACACGAGTAATTGGAATTTAACCTTCGCGTCGGTGGCGCGAACACGGCAAGATGAGTCTTCGGCAGGGCCAAGAGAAAGGGAGGGAGAGAGAGAACGCAACCATATGTCACACATTGATGCGTTTTTGCGCCAGAGTTTCGGTTGAATCAACTCCCGGGCCTACGACTTATAGTAATTACGTTTTCCGATGCCTCGTACTATCAACCCGGAATACCCTGGAGGCGGGGTTGAAGAAACCCGTTGGGTTTCGAATATTTCTACGGACAACTTTATACGCACACCCCAATCATCATTCCCCGTTGACTCGTTTGTTCGATTAACCGTGAAATACCATTTCGTTCGAGCTAATAAATCCTACGGAGTTTTTTTTTAGTACGTCATTCATCGAGTAATAACGCTGAGTATATATACACGTCGATGTAATATTTTCACTCATCCCCTCTGGCGTGTATGTCCGCAAAGGCGCGTTCGTAATAAAATCTAATGATTAGAAGAGACACAGGGCTGTTAAGAAGAACGAGCATGAAATCGGTTTCCTAAAAACATATGTGCATGACGCACGCGTGACACACACACACACACACACGCACACACGCACCCTTTGTCGAATGGCTGGTGGGACACGTAAGGCCTTTCCATAATCTATATCACATCACGCTCCATTTAATTCTCTCCCGCTTCCATTTCTGCGGCAATAACGCGTTCAACGAGCCGAGCGTTGCGTGTTCGACGTACAACGACAGCCACGTGACATTCCGGAAGGTCTACGTGTGGCGCAAAGTGCAATCCGTTGATCCGTTGGCGAATGACTTGATCCACTCGCGTCATATCGTTCTAGACTCTGTCACTCGAACAATTTGGAGAAATTGCGTTTCAGAAGTAGAAATGAAATTGAACAAATATATATCGAAACACTAAATCGTGAGATTGAGACGTTGGATATCGTCCTCGCGTTTATCGCGGCCCTTTGGGGGAATCTCGGGGCTGTGCACTGGCATTTTCACAGTCCGTTAGTACCTCTATCGTAATCGACATCGCGTTTTACCGATTGAAGGAGGCAATGAAGACGGTTCCTGATTTCTCACTCCAGCGAGTTGGCAAATGACCTGAAAATTTAACCCCCTTCGCAACCATCGAATAAAACACAGTTGACATACGGTTATCCCCGTTCGGGGGGGTTACGATATTCCGCGTCTGCTCGAATAACGAAGCAGGACCGTCGCGCGAGCCCCTCCAAACGGACAAGCTTATTTATCGACGACACGTCTACCCTGCGCCGCTCCCTGCAACAAAGTGCACGAATTAATCAACGAGGCGCAGCAGTCCCAGCTCAATTCCACGCCGATGGACGCTCCAGCACGCGACTTTCACTGCAATTTCTAATATGTGCATACCACACATACCGCGGCACAGCGACTATCGGCTCTCGCTGTATTGCCCCGTGTTACACGCGTGTAACACGCGACGTTCACGTACACACACCGTTTTCTCTTTTTTTTTCACCAACGTCGCTCTATTTTTTTTTCTTTTTTTTCGACCCAATTTATTTCAACTTGATGAAATTTGCCGGTCAGCGCTGTTCGCTGCTCGCCTCCCCCTTCACCCTCTCGCGCTGACAGTAACGTACGATAAAAATAACGAAATGAATGGATAAAAAAATTGTGTCCTGTCGGCGGAGCGGAAAGAATTGTTTCGGTCTCGTTAAAAATTGGCACGGGGTTCAACGGAGCCTGACACGACAATTATCATCTCGAGTATCATTCGAATGTTATACGATCTCGTATCGTATATTCGAAATTACGTATCGAAACTATCGAAAGCCCATGACATGAAAAATCGTCGTCGGTATAATCCTGGTTAAATTCGTGTCGAACGAGCGAATAGAAATTTGATTTTCCGTTCATGATCCAGACGCGCGGTTTATTGCTATTGTTCGGTTTCGCACAGTCTTCAGACCCGCTGGGGGTATATGTATATACGCATTGGTCCGGGGCGGAGGCTTATGAGGTTTATATTCTCCCGGGTCCGATTTGTTATTGGTTTTTAATCGGTTTTCGGCATCCCATACGATACCTCGTATTATCTGCATCCGGTAAAATATATATAAATGACTCGAGCTTTGCGAGTTTCTATAATGCTACTGAAATTCCCGCGTACACCGTTGTCGACATAAATTATTATTGAGGGAACAATACGAAAAAAAATTTATTTCGCACAGTACAGAGGGTGGGAGGCGGGCGGCTTTGTTATTTTGTGAACCGTGTCGCGAGGCTCCATCAGCTACATCGGCGAATAGATAAATTTTTCTCTCATCTGGTTAAAAATACATTTTTTATCGCTCATAAACTTGACAATCGCGATCGTGAAGCAAAAACAGTGCTATGTAACGGTTTTGAAACGATGAAGTAACACGATGCATCGCCATTCTTCTTCACGAAATTATGTTCAACCGGCGCCCCACCTGCCGAGATACCAGTGGAAGAATCGTCGCCCTCAGGATCGTTAAAACAAATTCTTTCATGTATTTAACGTTCGATCCAGCCAGTGCGATTTTGTGCAGCCACACCGATTATTCCCGGAAATTCTTCCTGCTACCGTTTTGTCGTTAAAATGAATTATTCTTCGCGTTGCCCGTCGCCCAAAGTACTTGAAATAAGTTTCATAAATGTTTGTCGAAAGTTCACCGAGCGGGTTATTTTTACTAAAACCGATCGTCGGTGTAGGAGACTGCACGAGAGTGAATGCAGCGAGATTCGCGCGTCTTCGTCGCGTAACAAAAGTGCATCGCACTTTGGGACGAGCGATCCGGACCGTTGATCCTGCGCCTTCATATCTGGAGCAACGATCGCCCGGGAGTTTGCGATCACCCCCCCCCCCCCCCCCCCCCTTCCCCATTCCTCAGACCCCCTTGCAGCCCGTGCCTGATATCTTTACGACGAAATCGCGACCAGGTCTCTTTACGAGCGAGCGCGCGGCTCGCGCGGACTATTCATCCGTGAAGCGACTGGCAGGTCCGGTTTTCCGCCACCATAAATTATACGAATAATTCGCACGTACTAAAATTGTACGCGAGCCAGCACCGGGCTCACAGATCCGGAAAGTAGGTGGTGGTTGTGGCTAGAGCTCGGCGATGCTATGCGCAGTGAAATTTAACGTCACGTCGATAACCGTGAGACACCAATATCGTTCGCATTCCTCGTTTTCAACGTTGAAACACCTTAATTTTGTTGAATTATTTCCGTCGAAAGAAGGGAGTGCTAGAATGTGGAACTAGTCCAAGTCGGTTAGCTAACGGGTTGGGGACAAATTCACCAATCATCGATACTGAGGACGTACCGGAGTTTTGCGTTGAGAAGTCTATTGGGTAGTTTTTTATTTTTTCAGTTTTAAGGATCTCATGTTGTGACTAAATATAAGCTTATTCGCTTCTTAATGGAAACAGATTCATTTTGAAATAATATTTAATCGATTGATTAATGATTTTTAAAATTTTTAAATATTGTAACAATAGAACAGTAAGTAAAAAATTGTGAATGTATAAGACGAATAAGTAACTGCAAGAATAGAATAATATATATTAGTATTTTCCATTCAGAACCTCTGTTCTGTTGCATCAACGCAATCCGAGTTAGTAGTGTCACAATTATTTGCCCCCAAATAAACGCCGATGAGTTTCTATTTGGAAAACAAAATCCAAATGTAAGCCCACATCGGCCTACATATGGGTAGACCTCTTAACCAAAAAGCCTGGTAGTGAAATAAATGTCGCACTCTTTAATCGTCTTAGCTTCTCCCTTGTTTCATTCTATTTATTTTTTCATCGGCCCTCCGACGCCGACATTGCGTACTACAGTCGGGCGAAGCTTGCGCGCCGTTTACTACCCACGTTCATAAGACTCGCTGCTAAAACTTTTCCAACGGCAACGCCAGTTTTTCGCGAAAATTGCACTTTCAACCTTGTACATGCATATTTCATACCAAACGATGTAAGCCGCCGGCCAGGTACGTTAACGTTTCTTCATTCGCCCTCTGCCTTCCTCATTTCTCGTACCTGCTGCTGGCTGCTCTGCTGTGCAATCGCGTACCAACATACACACGCGCACACACATGCCAGTACGAGCCGTCTTCCACTGCAGCACAGAAGCGTAACGCACACCAACAGCGTTGAATCTCGCGAGCAGCTTCGGACCCTTTTAGGTTCAACGAGTAGCCCCGCGGCGAAGGTGTGCCCAGAACTTGTCTGAACTTTGTCCGCGAATCGTGTTATCATCTGCCACACGGTGCAATGACTACCACAGTTACACAATTTTGTACCGATATTTCGTCTGCATTCCGGACTCGTTCCACGCTCCCGAGATCGTCGCGTCATCGCGTGTACCTTCGCCTTTCACCTCTCGAATATTTTCGACGTGAACTTCTCTCACCCCTTGACGTCGTACGCTTCCTCGTTCATGTGCCGCATACAACATCGCGCCAGAACTCGTGCGTTTTAACTTTTGACCTCGCAGCGGGATTTATCCGGGACGAACGCGCGGCGCCGCACGAGCGCGGGGAATTCTCGAGCACGATGAACTCGAGAGAAATCATCTGCTGGGTCTGAGAGTTCACCGTGGTTCGTTACAACCTCGTGTACACGTAGTAAGAACGTTGGGATTGTATCTTCTATTTTTTTTTCTTTGTAAAATATTCGTAACTATTGTCGAACGAGCTTGGAATAGTTGCGTAACGGTATGTAACCGATTGATGGATCGATCGGCAAGCGTGTCGCGTTTGAAGGATCGTTGCTGGTCGCAAAGCCGGTCATTGCCGTCCCGTTACGAGAATATATCCAACGTTCCGGAGACGTCGGACGCGCGACTACGCCGAGTCATCAATACCCAGGTCGCATTGTACGGAGCGAAGCATGTCCGACAGTCCGTGGTGGCGTTTGAATCGAGACATGACTGGCATATATACATATATCCATAAACATACGGGTGTACCGCGCGCTGATGCGTTCTTTCGATCGTAGTCGCTTCCACGAATGGATTATATCGTCGCGTTCGGAGTCCGCCGTGAATCTTAACCGACGCAATGACACCCAGCGGAATTTCGTGGCCTCCTCTCATCTTGGGCGAGATTCTCGTCTCTCACCTATTCGTGCCATACACGAATACTTGACAATGGACACCGCGAGCATGATCCGAGACAAAGAGGCGATCGTCCGAACCAACGAGGACACGAGAAACTAGTTCTCCGGTCTCTTTGTGATATATACATCTAGATATATCTTCGGGGATCGTCTTACACGCGAAACGCGTCTGGAGACACTTGCTCAACCTTCCTCGTTTGCCCTCTCCTGCTTTTCCCCTACTCTGATATACGTCATACTTGCCTCGTTGTGCAGCGCTACGTGTCCAACGCTCCATGGGTTTCGCTGGAACTTGCTACGGGCCCCGATGGCAACGCGATCACCGAGTAGTTGCACGGCCCGTGTACCTCACCATCTCTCAGCATAACGCTAACAAGGGCTCGGGGACGCCAAGACTTCGCTTATACTCCTTACGACGCCCACGAACACAACCGTTACGATGCTTTCCTTCGTGAACATATGTACAGACAGGGTGGGTTCGCGAATAATGTCTAACTATGCGCTTGAGATTTCGACGAGCCCGCGCAGCATGTATATTCATGTATATTATATTGACAATAACGTCGAAGATGCTACGGACGGAGTACGACGTAGTTATTCGCACCGTGCAGCACACTGTATTCGATGGTATTCCAATCAACGATCGCAGCACTTCCATTAGCAAGTACCGCGTCAAAGCAGCGAATTATCAGTTTCGTTGAACGTAATATATCCGATCAAAATCACGATTAATCGCGTCATCAAGATTACGTTTATCCTAACCGTACGAGCGTAATTAAACGTATCACATTCGGCAATAATGAAATAATTGACGAACCATCGGTTAATGCTCGGAAATAGTTTTTCGTCGGCACTGAGCCGCGCGCTTCTTCCGAAGCTATAAGCGATTCAACGCTTCTCGTCCCGTTGGGATTCTATCCGATTAAATGCTCTTCGTGCGCTTCGAAGCTACACGTAGCTCTCGCGGTACCGCGGCGAGGGAGGGGGAGGGGAGTAATTGCACGGCTTTTCTTTGCTCCTACGAGCCTGCTTCGGGCTGGTTTCGAGCTCTATAACTATATGGACTCTGCTTTTGCTGCTAGTGCACTGCTTATTGTACCGGCGCTGCTGTTGCTGTTGCTGTTGCTGCTGCTGCCGCCGCTGCGGCTGGCAATGCCGCCAACGGCAAGAAGATCCGCGGTCGCAGATTAAATTCATCGCTGCTACACATTGCGGGATAATCGCAGATGCGCTCTCCGGCGTTGCTCCCAGTTGCGCTTCGGTATCGCGTTACACACACACACACACACGCCGCGGTCGCCGGCTTGCATTCTATCTTGAAGTCGTTTCAGGCACACACATACGGATTGCCACCGATATCTGTCTTGTATGCTTGTGCATAGCACGCGTGGCGTCGCGTACGAGTGTGCTGAACACATTTGTTTCCCATTTACACTGGCAAAACCGAGCAGAAATATTTTTTATCGATGAAAAAAGAAAAAAAAAGTAAGGGTTCCGTTTCGTGGTACAAAACCCTAAAAACAGGTTTCCGTCGTGGGCGAGTGAAAGAGGGATGAGAGTAGACAAACGGTAGAGACGAAGAGGAAGAGACCCCGACGTGGATGATATACCAGTCGCGGTTTTATCCGTTTAACGCTGCACCGACTCGCGATACCGTTCTCAGCGGTCCCCCACACCGCACGAATCTCATACCGGCGCGCTCATCAACGCTTCATTAATACCCGGTTAACAACCACGCGTGAGTTATTACTCACTCTCCGTCTTTGTATTTTTGCCTCAAAATTATTTTTCCTTTTTTTCATTCGTCCGCTTTTACTACGGTCGTAATTCTTGTATTATTGACGGTCAATTATAATATTGCATGTAGCAAGGTTTTAATACGTTCGCGATCTTGATGATAATTATTTTTATAAATATATAGTTTAGGTATTGAAATTGTTGTTGCATTTGTTTTGAATGAAAAAAAAAATTAGATTGTTAAACAGTTGTGGAAAAGATGTTAAACGTTATAATTGTTCTGAATGTAGCAGGAAATCGGCACGAAAAGGGTAACAAAGCCCCGGAGGAAGCCGGATGAGAGTCTCGAGACGTTGAGACTGCGGAATCGGGCTTTGCTCGCTGTCACTTGCTACGTTTCTCGACGTAACTGCATCTCCGTCGTAGATTTGCAGATGCACTCTGGCGTCATTGCTTCTGGCTACGTTTCCTTGCTCAATCCCTCGACATTGTATCGGGCACAACCCGCGGCCCTTCGCAGACCTCAGGGAGCCGTCGGGACTCGCTGCTGCAGCTCCTGGTGCTACTACCGCCTGTCCATTTCAATAATTCTAAACAACAAGCTTCGTGACACTGCCCGTACAGCGCTAGTACCAAAGCCAGTCATTTTATACCTTCATACATTCTCTTCCGGCGTAATATTCGATGCATGAACATTGCGGGTGTTTTGCAAAAAAAAAAATTCCAATTTTCGCGGCAGGCAGCCATTTCAGTTTGTTGCAAATCACCCTAATGAACGTACGATCATATCTATATCAAACATCGTAATCGGCTCCGTTTTCATTGCTCGGAAAAGAAGTAAGACGATAACGTCGTTGAATATAATAACGATAATCGCGACAACGGTAGGACAAGACTAATAACGATAGCCGCGACAATGATAGGACGAGACTAATAACGATAGCCGCGACAATGATAGGACGAGACTAATAACGATAGCCGGCAAATTACCGGAAATTACGGTGCCTCTTCGTGCAACTGCCAGGGGCTCATTAGCCATATACACCAACGGACTCGCTCGCTTTTGCCCCGTTTCTAATGTGAAATAATTCAAGAATCATGTAGAAACCACTATGCAGATGGATTTTTCAATCCTTTCGTGCCAGCTTGTACATTCATTCATTCAATTTAACTCGGTCGTCATGGGAAAAGAAAGTTTTCAGCCCATATGATCTTACCATATCGTTCTTACGCATTTACATTATTTTCTTAATTAACTTTCCTTTCCCGTGAGACGAATCCGCGATGACTTTGGAATAATTGACACGAGAGAACGTTGCCGTACGAACGAGTAAAAGTTTTGAGTTTGTTTTTCAAATTTTCACAGCACCACGCTGCAGCTAGTGCTTTGGTTAGTGCGTTACTGATATTCCAGTATCGTATGGCGAAACGCAATCCACCCGGCAAAAGTTGGCCGAAACGATGTCTCCCTTCCTCTCTCCCTCGGGAAGAACCATCATGCTCTACCTACGCCCGTTACTTCGAATTGCGACTGACGTAGGTAAAATTACGGATGGTTGGCTGTTGGGCTGAAATAAACGATGCAGAAACATGCCGCAGCCGCGAGCTATTCCCGACTCGACTCGTCTCGTCTCTCTCGTCGGTTCTTCGACGGGAGCCCCGCGTGTACACATACAGTCGTACGTACACGCTGTCGACGACTCTGTTGGCGGGTATCGTATGGACCTGGAGAGAGCGAGAGGGAGAGAGAGCGAGAGAGGGTGACGGAGGGAAAGAGGCGAGGGCACTGGGAGAGATAAACGAGTGAGGAACAACGAGAGGATGCGAGTACCGGAAGAAGGGCACCGGCGTATACACCATCGCAGCGGACCATCGCGTATCGCCGTACAGATATAATAATACTAAAAAGAGATCGAGAGTATGACCGAAGCACATCGTCAGATGAGACGAGCGTAATGGATGCACGTTATACTGTTGCGTTACTTGTAACGCAAGTTGACGGTTGGCGGTTGACATGGATCACGTCTGATTTGTGGTTCTCGCGCTTCTCGTCAATGCTCGCGACTGTTGGGGATACATCTGTAGCTACGAGTTTTAACGTAATGACGACGAATACGAGAAAGTTATATTATAGGACAAAGACGTAAGGGAATATATATCCCATAATACTTTTTTGAAATCTCGGGAAGTCGAAGTTTGATAAGCGACACTAAAGGCCTCGGGTGGACATGGAGGGACAGAGAGAGATATAAATGCGACGAAAGACGACGATACCTTTCTGTTTGAATAATGTACGCGATGGGTGAGTCGGCTGGTAATGCAACTTCGAAACTTTCCCCCAACTTGTAATCCCCACGATGCTCGGTTCTTACTAAGACAAAGAAGTGTGGCCAAGAAACCCTATTCAGACGACCCCTCTCATCCCGGTTGACATGAAACTGCTGGAAGCTTACGAGATCCTAACAGAAGAACGATTTCTCACCATGGTTCCTAGAAGGCGAAAACTTTGTCGGGAAACAACAAATCCGTTGGGACATTTTTTTTTTCATCAAGGTATCGATCAAGGTAAATTGGGTGAAGCGATGCTATTATAATTTGATGGTTTTATTCCGTCCATTTGTTAATAGGCAACGACAGTACAATGTTCCAGTATTGGTTGCTTGCTTCACGTTCTTAACAGAGCCATCGCGAAAACAACAGTCGGACATTTTTCCGGATCGTGCCAACAAGGTATCATAGGAGAATAACAGTCATATTGAGTGATGAAAGTGGTTCCGGTTTGGGTTCAACCACTTGCCCCAATGAACCGCACCAATGGATCACGGAAAAAAAAGAAAAATCGCAAAAAATCTCAGTACTCCACCATCAATCGCTACTATCCCGTGAACCGTGCCACAAATCCGTACGTTAACAGGTAGTCGAAATCGGTTAAGAGCGCAAAACGATGGCATCGAAGCCCTGGCTTTTCAGGCCACTCAGCGTTATTGCCCAAATCGGTAGGAACGGCTGAATGAAGAAGGAAAGGAAGAGGTGCAACCCCGATTATTGTGGGGTATATGCGGCAGAATCGAAAGGGTGAGAGAGAGAGGAGAGAAACAGAGTTCGGGCTATCGTTTTAAACGTTTCGGAGGATGATTGGCCTAACCGTGGTCGGAAACCCGGGCAACGGGTCAGCTCTCCGACGCGATTGTGGCGCAGTTCCCGTTGTTCACGGACCAGCAGCTAACTGACCCCACGGATTCTCTCGACTCGCAAAGAGTTTGATTCCGCGATGGAAACGTTGTTTGCTTTCTCTCGATATTGGATGCGGGTTGCTCTCGTAACTCGATGGTAGAGCCGGACCATTGAAATCCCAAACCGACGGCCGAATCTGCGATACAGTTATTGATGATTCGACCAAAACGATGAATACAGTGATTGGCACGTTTTTGTCTATCTTCCAATTCAAAACTATACCGAACCGGAAATCGCGGCGTACTGGCAGCCGCTCGATGTTCATTCGTGGTACTCGGTTTTAGGTATTCCGTTCCTAGCCGGGTATGTGGCACGTACCTATTGCTTTAACTCGCGATATCGATATGCGCCAGGCGAACCAATATTCCGTATCAGCGTATTGCTGTTTAGAGCCGCATGGAACTCTCGCGGACTATCCTGCTGCGCACGAACCTCGTATCGGGAATTAGAGTCGCTAGTATTGTTCTTCGGTTTGGCGTGCCGGTGGATTATTGCGAATGTATCAATGAGAGGCTGGAGGCCGCTTCAGACGAATTGAGCACCTACGTAGATTCATATGTCTGCGTGTATATTGTATATGTTCAACCGTACGTCAACGTATGCTTGTTACGACAGCTAGTGGAGTGCGCGAAAGTGGAGCGTAACTGCCGCGTACGGTCGTGGAAGCGGGAAACAGTGGCGGTCGTCGATCCGACCTCGGCACTCCACTCCGCCACAGTCAACGACTGCTTAGCACGGGTTATAAGCTCAGAGCCGTTCTCAAAGTCGCTACGTACAATAACGAACCGCTAGTGGGTGCGTTGCCCCCCCGTTCTCGTTACCATAAACATAACGGACCCCCCCCCCCCCCCTCTAGATCAGATGCCAGATGGATAATACAGCATACACGAAACCCGATTATTTCTTCCGCGAATCCAAGGCTTGAAAATAAAAAAGAAACGGGCATCCGAGTTACATTGGTCCGAGAGTGACCAGTCGAGAAAATTCTTCCGACCGGTTGCCCCGAAGTAATCACGCAAGCCGACTCTCTTTTTACGTGACACTCTCCGGTTAGCTACAAGTACATGGAACACCGCCCTTTCCATTCTACGATGCTGAGGGAGAGCCTTTCATTCCCTCCGATGTGCTCTCGCTATACCGTGACGTCGTCGACTTCGTTATTAATGCGGAAAGTTTAGTCGTTCGCACGTTGCAACCTGACACGGTCGAAGCGGGTATCGTGTTTTGGTACAATGTTCATTCGCGAAGCTGCATCCTGACCTTTCCCGTTATACGACATGTCCCTCGTTGCTAACAATGTCCACGTTCCATACGGTCCGAAGCTTTTGAGCAATTCGATTTTCCCAAATGACTTCGACGAATTTTATTTTTCCTCTGATTCTGTGATTGCGTTGAGTCTATTATCGTGGAGATTTTACGATTACATTGCCGGACCGAATCGACCCGGTTAACGTCGTTGAGCCCCGATTGAGTCCTACCGTTTCCGCTCTGACGGGTCACGGTTCGCGCAAGTCAGTTTACCCGAAACGATTAGCCTTCGCTCCCGCGAAACTCGAGACTACGGTCGTCTAATCTCCGCCACGGACCCGGAGTTGATACGTTCACCTTGTTGAAACGAGACAGAGCCACGAGTACTTTCCCTTTAATGCCCGTACTCAACGACTGTGTTCTCCTCGTTGTTCGCATTAACTGCCTCTCCGGGTGCATGCACATGTACGTACAGACCTCGTGCATTGCACGAACGAATGTACGAACTTTCATCCGTGCTGTAACTGTGCGGAACAACATGCGAGTGCTCTTTCACGGGAATTCATCGTCGTAGTACGTTACATAAATCCGAACAGGTGCGCCAGGTATCTATGCGCACCCACCCACACTCGAACACACACAGACTGATTCCCTTCTGGTAGAATTTAATTTTTACATCGACATTACAAAGATCCTAGAACGAGGAATGACTTATCGAGTACCGTATAGGCGCGTACATGTTTCATTGTACCGACAAATTGTTTTATTTAAATTGTAAAGCCTGGCCTACTGGCGCTGGCACGCTGAGATACAAAACGAGGCTTCGGTCATGTATCCATTGAAGCTCTCGTGGATATACATGGGAAGGTGCGACCATGGGATATAGATTTTGAGTACTACATCCCGGCCATAGATAGCAAGATAATTATACGCTGCCTCGTGAACTATATATGTACCGCGTGCACAGCAGTGTCGAATTCTCGAGAGAGCGTTTTCGCTATATACACACACATGGCATACAGTGTGGCATTGGATATGGATGTGTGTATTATACATACGCGATGGACATCCACGTACGTGAAACGGTATAGCTGCGTTATGTATAACCAGCCAGGGACCGGAGATCCGTACCTCGCGATTATAACGAGATACATAAGCTACTCGCAATCGCATTTATGTAAAGTGCGCTGGATCCAGTGTCGCGGAGGGTACATAATTGCTCGTGTAACTGGAATGAATCATAGTGACATACGGATGCGTTGCACAACCGTGGAGATTTGCGTTATGTGCGCGAGGGACGATATAGATTCTTTGCTGCACGGCTTCGAATCCGATGATTTGAAATTATTTTCGTTATAACCATTCGCTGTGTGAGGTCAATTCATCCAAGAATATGAAAGAACATTGGAACGATGAGCAATGAAGCGACGACGTGATATGGATCGCATGAACGCAGACGTGAAGAAACGGATGATCGATCGTGGTTGGTGCTCACCACTCGAGAGAGATCCGCGTTTCTCGGTGCAATATACTCCTTCCGATGTTACGGGCCGTTCTTCTTCACGCGGAAGGGACCGAGTTCCAGAATTCACGGTACCGCAGCATCACGACTGTGCCGCACGTACCCGAAGAAGGCTGGCCTGGTTGCCGTTCCAGCAAAATACGCGAAGACGGAGAACCAGGCAGAATGGCGGCGGGGGGGGGGGGGGGGGGTGGAGAAACCAACATGAACGGAGACCGGTGAGGTACAGGGAGAGACACGGGGCAACTGAGAGAAGCGGAGAAGCCGAACGGTTGGTCGTTGATTTGCTTGGTTTGGTCCGGACAATGCGAAGACGATGGCTTTGTCTCGAGGTAACACCGTTCAAAGCCCGGTGCGCTTCTCCTTCTCCATCTTCTTCCTTCTCCTTCCCCGACGCTTGTCTCTTCCTTTCACTCGGGTTTCCCCGACTCTCGTCCGGCCTCCTTCGCCGTACAACCGGGAGTTCTCTATATCTTCCACATCGTCTTCGTCCCTTATTCCCATTTCTGTATACTCACCTTGGCGAGATTTCGCGTACGTACCGAGAAAGGGGGAGAGAAAGAGAGAGAGTCCGACGCAATTTCCAACACACGCGCATTCTCCCGGTCCATTACTCTCAGACGTTGCTCGATGTCGGGCTGGTAAGTCGATGGTGAAACGAACGAGCAGGTTTCGCGGATAGACTCGCCAGCGACCGGGTAAGAGATCTTCGTAGATTTCACGTCCGGTTTTGGCTTTCACGAGAACGAGGGAGATAGAACGTACGGTTTATATCGATAACGGCAGATGGGGTGTATACCGGTTTTGCGCACCCGCGATTCCCGGGAAGCACCTGCAACCCCTTTTCTCAGTACATGCCGCGTATATGTATACCCTGCACACCCGCACCGTTCCACGGAAAACGATCGTTTACTCGATCAAGCGATACGATACGGGCGACCGAGGTAAAAGAGACGCTGGGACAATCACCGTTGTAACGTACCGTCGTTCTTCCTTCCCCTCTTCCTGCACACACCGTCGATGTCATCCTCGGTCACTTGCTGGCCCGTGGCTTCTCAACAGGTCCGGACGACGGAAAGCCTACAAGATCTTGATTCAATTCCACGTTCGGTTACCGTGAATATTCTAATTTTCAACGATTAATCTCGATGAACCCGCGCGACTATCAACAATTCGTTCCGGTATATCACGGAGAGAATTTGGAATCGCAAGTGTACCCAGGATACCGCGAAGAATGTAACGTCGTTTTTAACGACGCTGAAAATAGCTCCATGGCTTTTTTGTTCATCAACGTCGTTTCCAAACGTATAACGTAAAATTTATCTCTGATAAGACCAACTGCGGTTTTTGCTCGTGACAAAATTTCCCACATAAACAATTTGCCGAGACACGAAGTCAATGAAACTTGTAAAAATTAAACGATAACAATGAACGTTGTATCGACATGTACTTGTCACAAATTTATTATTCGTCTCCGGCTGTGAGTGAATTCCCCATTCACCGATTCAATCACAGAACCGAACAGATTCACGGTAATCATTTCGCTTCCAGCGAATCTCAGCTGTGTTGCTGCTGCAGCAACTCGAGACGACGAACGCGAAGCAGATGCGACGAGAGTGAAAAGTGGATGAAACGCCTGGGGGCCGGAAGCGTCTTGGCGCCTTGAGACCGAGTGCGCGTTGGCACAGGTACCCAGGCGCTCTCGTATCGCATTACTTTGTTGAGTAATCTGGAATTCCTGGGTCTCGCCTTCGAATTTCCCACCTCTTCCACCATCCCAGGTGGGGCTTCGTAAGTGGTAACGAGACACACAGAGCCAATATCGGCGTCCGAGGCTTCTTCCTCGAACCAAAAGCAATCCGTGGCCAATATTGGTACAACGTCGAAACTGGGTCGCTGGATGTTGACAACGGATCATCGTTGGCTGTCAACGATGCGTCAATATTGATCACGAAACTTGCACCTGGTTGTCCTCATCTCGTATTTCGAGATTGAATCCTATTGCGATATGGACCGGCCCGAAATATTGGAGGCTTGCAATTGATCACGAAATTGGAAGGGACCACAATCACTGACCTTGAAATTGGAATAAAATTAGCAAACTACGGAAAAATTTATCTCGGTCCAGAGGAGAGATCGTCGTTCGGTTGTACAACGTTCATCGATTCTGCATTGTTCTACCGGTCTTAGTCATTACTTTCTCTCATTCTTTGTTTTTTTTTAAATAATTCCGCTGTGTTTTTTTTTCGAACGAGACGAGACGTTTCCGAGTATTATGACTCTATCGTTACTGTAATCGGCTGACCAGCCTAGCATGACTAACTCGATATGTGCAGACGACGTGCCTGTGTACGCGCTCGATTGACTGCGCGCATACGCGTGCATATTTGATGCGCTCGATTGTGTCTATGTAGGTGTCCTCGTTCATCATCGACTTATCGCTCTCGTACGAGGATCAAAGTTGACAAGCTTCAATCAACAAATTCCGATCTCTTTGTCGGCTTTGCGGATGAATTATAGTTGAAAAACTAGAATTTTATGTTCATTATATCGCCACGTTTTATTTGGACGCGAATAATATTGCTTGGGTCACGACCTTTGTTTGGAATATGAGTTGCGTGCGTCAAATAACGCACGCTTACGTTCGCGATCAACTAGAATTCATTCACTATACGTCCTGTTTGGTACAAGTCCAAGTATCCGGAATGGTTTAAGGACGTATACCGAGTCACAACTGTATATCTAATTCCACAAGGCTGTCGTTGTCGCGAGAGCGACAAACAGAGAGAGAAAGAGTGACAAGTGGATTTCAGAGACAACATCAAAACTTTCATGTTGTTCGATGCTGCTTTGCCACCGTTGTTCGTTTGTTGACTTCCGTTGTCGTTGTCACCGCGGCTTTAGCGCGATTAAGAGTATAACAGGAGCCGGGACTACTGCAAGACTCCTTGAAGCATCTAACTCGCGGCTCGACAATCGTTAAGGCTCGATACTCATCGCAGAGAAACTTCGAAGATACCATCGCACACATCTTGCCCGCCGAACTTTGCCGGTACATTGAAACAATTAATCCCATCCGATAAACTCCTAATTGTGAAGAAAAATAAAAACAGTACGAGAAACTATTTGCACCCGCGATTCTCCCGTACGATTCCTTGTCATCAGAACTTGATGAACGCTGCAAGGGGGATCAAATTGGCGAACTTTTTACCATCATCGCCGAAAAACCTCATCGCTGTTAAAAGAAAAACGATGACTCAGCAGCCTTTGGCGCTGCTATAACGAGAGAGTTTGATGTGATTGGGTCAAACGAACGGGCAAAGTTTTTTTTCTCGTTTTATTTTCATCGATATAGTCGGCGGACCGGACTAGTTCGTCTCCTCGTGTACGTTCGACGAAGAACGCGGTTGTCGAGTCTCGTCCGCACAATCCCCCATAACTCACTCCTAGTGCGTATAATATATACCCATTACTCCAATCGAGTAATATACCTCCATAATAAACATAGTATACGCATGGTGAGACGGATCTTGCCGGTCTTCTAACGGCCAATCACGTTGCTCCCATTTTTTCTCTCCTTCTCTCTCTCTCTTTCTCTCTCTCTCTCTCTCTCTCTCTCTCTCTCTCTCTCTCTCTCTCTCTCTCTCTCTGCCTCTTTTTATCTATCCCACTCTATTCTATCGTTTCACGCTCGAACGTCTGCCCTGAATGCGTACGCACGTCATTTATTCGTTCTCCCAATATTTTCCCCGCTTCGTTATCGTGCCGACCACGGCTGACACACGCTCTATACGCTGCACTGCGTTCGATGCCCATACAGTCGTATCGTGTACTATGCGATACCGTATTACTCTATATATATATGTATATATGTATGTACGGTGCACATTTATACCGCATCGCGTTTGCCACGGGCGTCGATTCGAATCGCCAATTTATCTCGCTCACCCGCTTTTCCTACCGCCCGGCTGTGCTGTTTCAAAGTCACCCTCCATCTCTATCGGTCCCCGCTTGCCCGATAGATTCCAATGAGATAATAAATAAATCGATCCATCGGGACACCACCGGCCATGCGATCGACTTCTCGAGTCGTTAATCGAGCCTCGGAGATACTTCGGGACTGCTCTCTCCGACGGTTCGTTGACGTCACCGGGCCTCTTATCGTTCTCGCAATTAATTCCGAAGCAATTATCTTTCCGTCTATATTTGCGATCGTTGCGAGATTGATCAGATTGGATTACAGCGAGAACGAGAAGAACAAAAAAACGACGTGATAATTCATACAATTTTACGTAGAAACTCGAGAACAATGGATCATGATTCATCGGGAATATTGATTGTATCGGAGGCACAATTTGCGTTGACCCAGTGCAAATCGTTTCCTAGGCGTCTCGCTACGTTGATAATCCGAGGTACCCGACGAGCACCGTTCGAGTCTCGGTGTTGGCGAACGATTGGTAAACAGCAATGACTTACTTCGTCGACCGACCGGTATACTCGTTTTCGCATTGAATCGAACGGTTTATCGATTCGATGGCTCGCTGCTCACCGTGTTTCTCGTCTCACGATCGATCTTGTCGTCGTATCAATGAGAGAAACGACCACATGGCGTTTTCACGTAACTGGCACACTTTCGATAATGATAGATTGAAAAACTTCTTTATATTTCACGTAATGCAGCCGAACTCAGCTCATTGGTGGGCGACTAAAAGTTTTGCCAATTAAATTGCTAGACAACGATTGTTCGTCGATCAATTATTTCCGTTATAATTCCCAAAGTCGACCTTCAGAAAGCTGGAAGTTTCCACTATCGGTGAAAAAATAAATCTTTCAAAGTCGGCTTTTCAAAACTTTCGTTCCAATTTCGCTAATGGTGATTTTTTTATCGGTTAAAAAATGCCCGATGATTCGTCTTTATCGTGTGAAATGCGAAAAAAAAAATGTTTAAAATTTTTTTCATTATTATTGTTATTATTAGTTTTCCGATTGGTCGAAGTTGAGTCGGAACTGCGTACAACGATTGGAAAATGTTTCACGAGTGAGGATCTTTTCACTCTGGTATCGTACATTGAGGTCAAAAGCGTTTAACGGCGGAAGGTTGTTCTGTAAATTGCCATAGACGTGTATTTTCCACTTGCACGATAAACTTCCGTGCGACACCGGGTACTCGTTCTTCTGGCTAAAAGCTTCGATATTTATCAGCGTAACGAGAAACGAACTCGTAGTTATAACCAGCTCGTTGTTTCACATAATTTATAATTGCCCAACGGAGAGTTAAAGCTTCGATGGAAAATTTCTAAGGAGCGGGCAGAAATATAATATATATATATATATATATCTATAATAAAATAGTCGAGACGTAAGTTTGGAAGGCTTATGGAGTATGAAACGTTCTATGGAGCATTCGTTCGTCCAATCGATCGGCTTTGGAGAAGCAATTACCTCGGATGGTTGTCGACCGGCGATCTCGAAGGACGGCTTCGTGTTAGCGCGGAGTTGCAACCGCGGTAGGCGTGACTGAAATCGCGCTGGAAACTGGTTAGTGCTGGACATCCATAACCAAATTGAATCTTCATACTGGTCGTACTCTTAGCAGCATCGCAATCTCAAACTAATCGAGTCATTGCGCATTCTCGAATCTCCCATGCGGCCAATCATTTTCCCACAAAAGTGCAATACAGTTCCAACTCTCTCCATTCAAACCCTCTGTCAACTTCGGTCAATTTTTTCGTTGCATTACCACACGTCTTGCGACAATTTTCTCGAACGGTCGAAATCAATTTTCCTTCATACATGTTTATTTAATTTAAATTCGTTCATTATTTTTATGCATTACCGTTGAATAACTGTCGCGGTCTCGCCAGTCAAAAAAAAATAATTCAATTCCACGGCTGGCGACTGGGTCGTCACCTACTTAGCGTTTCGAGTCAATTAATAATTCGAGAATTCAGACCACGCGTCCGACCACCGGAAACCACTCGTGGAACGGTTTAATTGTCTCTCAGATCACCGGCGCATCGTTTTAATAGAGCTATTCACGACGGAAGCAATCGGCGTCGATCTGTCTCATCTCTCGTCCATTATCAGTGAAATTCCAATCCGCTTAATCCACAACGTGTTGAAAATAGACGGTCGATATAAGTGCGGTTCTGAATGCTTTTTTGATCTTCGCTCAACGACGTATTTCCCTTGCTTTTGGAGTATCTGATAATCGGGGAAGTATGCGGAGTCGAGTTGGTAAAAGCTCGCCCACCAGTTCTCGACCCTCGTTGGCATTAATATAAATTTCAATAACGATCAACCGTGGGTCCTGCACGGTCCGCGTGCTTGTTCGCTCGCACGTGGGTGTAGCCTCACACACGCACATGCACACACACACAAGCATGCATAACAAATGTGCACGCGTTTCGTGCCTTTGTCCAATCCCGTCGCATCTCACCAGCATTCCAGAAAATTTCTCGTCGCCCCACGTCGTAACGTCCTTCGTTCGTGGACCTCTCAGCATTTCTTTTAACGAGACGATGTCCCGCCCACGCTAACGCGCGTATTTCTCAATAGCTTTTTTTTCGTTTCGAAGATCAAACGTACGGATCGTAAACGAAGCTCGAAGGATCGTCTCGATTACGGTCGAATCGAGTGCAACGTGGTAAGTCAGCCCCGTAGATGATTCATTTTTACAAGACGCATTTATTTAGGTTCGCGAAATTGTGAAGGACGATTTTTTGCGTGACACTTGTTTCTTTTTTTTCTATCTCGAATATTGTGAGTTCGAATCTGGGGATGGCGGTAGATCCGCGGAATAAAGTACAAAGCGTGAGGTAGTAGACCTTTGTGAAGAGTTATGAAGCCTCACGCAAACTGTCAATACCACGAATCCGCGACGTACGTGCACGTGTGTGTGTGTGTGTGTTAGTGTGCGTATGCACATATAGATACGTATATCACAGTGGTGTACTGCGTAAGACGTCAGCTGAAACGATTCAGGACGTACGCGCAATAAAACCGAGCGTACGATGCTCCCTCGTGCAGAAAATTAAATATTGTCGGAGTGCCTTGGGCTTTAGCGGCGAGACCTTTGCTGCCGCTACCGCTTCTTTCGTCAGTTACGTGTGCACTTCTATTTCCCTCTCGAGCCCTGTCCCCGCTTCTGACGCAGCGGCTCGGTGCGCCGACCCGCGAGAAAAATCGTAAAGCTTACGTACATTCGTAAGTCTAGGCATTATTGTTATTATTATTTCAAGAACAAAGTGAAACGTTATCTCCATGACTATGATATGCCCGCGGAAAATTCTAAAATACATGTCTCGAGTCGCTCGAGAAAAAATAAATCTTCAAATGGCCGCCGGTGCCTTCCAAGCTGGTCTAGAAAAAAATTCAAATGAAACCTTGGCAGAGAAAAAAATATCGCTCGTATTCCTGAAACGTCCGGGATAGCTTGCAAAGCGTATAGGAGCGTCGGGGATTAGCTGGCATTATTTTATATTTAGTGCAAATATTTCCCGCTTGTTGTACACATTTGCGCGTCGCTCATGCTGGTGTTGAGGCTGCGCCATGAGTGCACTCACGTGTATAGGAGTTGGAACCGTATACACGTGCAAGTGTGCTGTTGAGGTAGTTTGTTGCAGCTTAGGTTGACCTGTATACCAAGTAAGTGAGCTATAGATATACAAACGGGTGGTGCCACGCTGCAGCTCCAGCTTCCTCGGATCGATCCGGGATTTCGATGCCTTCCTACCCCCCCTCTCCTCCACGTACCCCACTGGGCCTTTAAGCCAAAACAAACGAGAACTGTTTCGGAAAAGGTAAAGCGGTAATGCATTCATGAACGGTCTCCGGGCTCCTGCAAGAAACAGGACATTACCCTTATAACCCCGACGCTTTTCCGCGCTCCTAGTTTCCTTTCGCTCTCACGTTTGGTGCATCGTCGAACGTATTCTCAACGCGGCAGAAAAGTGCATCGTTGGTATTCCCAGGAGCCACAAGCCTTCTGCGACTTTTGGTTTAAAACACATCGTATTGTTTCGTCTCAATGTGCTCCTGTTTTCTTTATGGCGGCGCGTGCCATTTCGTTTGAGCTCCATTGTCGCATTATCGCTGCCACGTACCTTCTCCAATCAATCGGAGCCCCCCCCCCCCTCCTCTCCTCCCTCCCCCTGCCCTTTCCCCCGCAACTGTCCGACATTCCCACGATTCATTTTTCAACGCAGTGAAGACTTCTGGATTTCATTGAAAAATAATGGTCACTCCTAATCCCGTGACAACGCGTTGACGGGTCGTAATGCGAAACTTTTTCTCCTGCCGCACCAACACAGACGTTGGATGAACGAGCTGCTGTACTCCGAAGCGATTATCTCCACGGAAAATTCGTTTTATTACCGCGGCGAACCGCTGGGGATCAGTCGGGAGTTCACGAGATTCCGACGGGGTTTTTTCAGTCCGTGATTTACCGACGGATTTGCGCGAGGAATGACCAACGAGTTTATCCAACGTCACGGGAGCATCTTCGGTACGAAGGGTTAGGGTCGATTCGTCGTTGCCAAGAAAGAATCTCGAGGGTTCGTTCGAAATTTCATGCTGGACTTTCAAATCGGTCTTGATTCCGTTTCTTCGTCAATATTTCGCTCTTCGCTAATTGGCAAAAACAGCTAAATCTCGTTATCGCGTGGTTTCAAAGATGGAAAGAGAAAAAACGATGAAACCCAGATAAAACGTTGAGCCGATAAACCTACGAGGCATTAAAGAAATCGGACGTGCTTATCGAAGATCGAGCGTGAGCGAGAGGGTCCAGTTCCTATAATCGAGCCATTATGCGGAATTAATCCCGCGCGCTAAAATGCGTGCTTCCACGAAGTCTTAGTTCCAATTTCTCTTCCAAAATCCCTGAACACGGTATGTGTGTGTGTCCGCGCGACCATTGCTAGCAGCGTGCCCGGAATCGAGGGGTTAGGTTAATTTCGAAAATCCCTACTTCACCCGAGGTTCTGAGACACGCGCCGCGTTGCTTCGGGGTAGGTCTCGCAATTCCGCTCTTATACCCCGACGTTGAACTCCACTGCGGTTTCCGGTGTTGCTGCAGCTCGGCTACAGGACTCTCGTCTCATTCGTCGCTGCACAGCCCGAACTCCAGCCGCGCTCTCGGACTCCCGTGTTCGAATAATTGACAGAGCCTGGCCCGTGTGTGCCAAACACAAACGACCGCCGCGTGTTTGGCTGAATTAACACTGGCCCGCATACCGGTTTCGCGAGGCTCGCCCGTACGTCGGTTGTTCGCAGAGAACGCAGCTAGGGCGAGACTCCGCAGGATGAGAAACGGAGAAAGGGAGAGACGCACGGGGAATTGCCGTGAACACGCGAGAGAAAGAGATGGCGTATCAAGAGGGGGATGTAGCGGCTCAATGTCATTGTATCCGTAATGCAGCTACCTTGCGAAGCACGTACTGTGTCGGGATTCGGATGTTCTTGTACAACGTTGCCGGTGCTTTAATACCGAAGTCGGCTTACAACCGTAACGGTGAGTACATATATTCAATCGTTGGTTATTCTCACCGGCATTGATGCTCCTTTCGCTTCTGGGTTTCGTATGTATACCCCGTTCATACACGTATCGCTGCACGGACAATTGTCAAACTACGGGCCCCGGCTGTGCGGGAGAGACGTGAGCGGATTCGAAAATCACTGACAATTTGACAATGAAGCCGAGGATCGGGGTATCCGTGGATACAATTTGCGCGACTCTTAGCCTCCGATAACAGTGTGAGAATAACGTTTCTTCGCCTCTGGGGCGGAAGGAGTGGCAGGTGAAGGGAAACGAAATTTCAGTCCACACGTGACACACACACGGTGGCAGTGTATTCCATTACGCCTCTGTCCTCGCTTTGCTCGGTCGGTTTATCCAACGGCAACGTCGACGTTGACAAGTTCATTGTTCCAGACGCGCGTACGTAGGTAAGCTCGCTACGTCAACGTGTACATACGAGCGAGGACTGAAATTGCCTTGGAGGAGGTTGCTGGTCCACGCAACGATATCCGACCGATCGATGAATGTACGCCGTTCTCTCGGGGGTGCAATGAGAATTGTCGACGGTGCAGCGATTTTGATCACCTTCCCTGGAACGATGATGGAACACGAGTTTTTTTTTTTCGTAAAATATATCGCTAGAAGAAATTCGATATTCCATTTAGTGTCAATCAGTCTTGAAAGATTGACGAATGAATTATTATTTCGAACATTATACGGTCAGCGAGATGGTAACAACGTGGTTCGGCATTTCCACACGCGCTCGATTAACTCCTTAATCGATCTTTATTAATTTTGATCCCATCTCGCGAATATATACATATAGACATATATATATATCGCACGGTTGTCCGCCAGCCCGGAAATTAGTTGCTCTCTCCCTTGGTTGAGAATACATCCGGCGTGGTTTACCAGAGCTCGGTTCAGCGCTGCATCCCAACCACTTAATTAGCCGACGAATTAGAGAGCTCGGCTTGGTACAGCGTACGCGAGCGCGCCTGGTGGTGAGACCTTTGATCTCGAATTCTATCTCTCGGTGTCCGCGTTGCTCCGGGTCTCCGGCTGAACCGGCGATGACGACAGCGACGAACGAACGAACGACGACGACGACGACGACGACGACGACGACGACGACGACGACGACGACGACGCGAAGAGGCGACGCCAACGACGATGACGACCAAGTGGCTCTATCTGTTTGTATGTATAGCGAGGCAAGCCTCTCTTTCGACGTCGAGCATCGTTCCTTTCCTATACGTATAACTCACCACGAACTCACGACTCTCCAACTTCTCGTCCTCGACCCCATCTAGTTGGCAATCAGGAAAAAATGACACCCTCCACTTTAGCAAAGAAGAGGACGCGAGCCCCCGTCGAGGTGTATATACCGGCAGTTGTGACGCGTACAGTTTCTACTAAGCTCATTCCTCTTGTCCGGACCCTTGAGATACCGCGGCAAATTACCTTTATCGTTTGAGTTCTGGCCGCAACGAGCGTTGAGCTCGTCTTATCCATTATCTTCGTTTCCGACGAACAATTATTCTCGGAAATTTTCTTTCTCGTTATCATTATCTCGCCAACGTTGCAAATTCATGCATGAGAAGAATTTTCTTTTTTTCCTCTTTTTTTCATTTCTGCACGAGTGTGTCAGCGGTAACTCTTCGGACATGAAGTCACGTAGCTTAATAAAATAACGCCGTGATTTCGGGTCGCGATAAATTCGTCCGGACTTTTATGATATCACAGTAGGCGGTTATACATATATATCGATTTTTCAGGTATAACGAAAAATATAATTCTCCGTTGCTTCCTCGAAATCGTTGGATTTCTCATGGATTTCACGAGCTCCTACGTTCTCACTCGCACGCGATTCAACGTTATACGACGTGAATACGACTTTGGTATATCACGAGCGTAACCGACGGAGATGGAGAATGTGAGAAAGAGGGAGAGAGAGAGCTTCGGAAATATTGGAGAAATATTCATGTCTATAGCGTGCCCTCTCCTTCTTCCGTCGATACTGGACTCGAGTTGGAGCTTTCCTCGGTTATACTCGGCATAGCCTGATCGCCATCCAATTTGAAATTGGACGCTCGTATCGTTACAATCGCATCCTGATCCCCGGAGAATTGACGAGAGGTCGCAATCGTACGCTCTATGTAACAGTCTGCGCCGGATAAAACCTGCAGTTGAATTTCGATTTATCCATACATCTTTTCTCCGTATACGGTGCGGAAGGTATCATTCCAATAATTTTTTTTTTCCTTTTTAACATTTCGTACTAAATCGTACGATTGAAGCAGCTTAGCGAGAATCCGGAACTTCTGTTTCATAAACAACCAATCGGGAAACGAACAAAAGATTATTCATTCACATATTCATTTTCATTTTCAACCAAACGTTCGAATTTCAATTTTTTATGTTATACGTTCGGTTGATGGTTTTCTGTACAATCTTGTGCACGGAGTATGTTCGAACAGTGGGCAAAGTCCGCTTGTTTGTTCGATTTTCACATTATCCCCGGGATGTTGCACTGAGTCGAGGCAATTTGTCCCGAAATAATGCCTAGATCTTCTCGGTCTTGCGTTTAAGGCGTAATATGCTTCAGCGATCCGGTGGCGACCTTGCGGAAAATACGTACGTGATCGATTGTACGATTTGGATAAGGATAAAACTTTGTGTTCGAAGTGGGTCGTCGTGACGAGCTAAGTGCAGCGCGCGAACGTGATAAGAAAGAGCATGCGTGCAACGTCGGTATAAATCAACGCGGACTCGCTTCTCAACTCACTCGCTTCGCTTTTCGTGCTGTGCGCATTGTGGTTGCCTTTTTCGACGACGACCTTGCGAGTGACTCGTTCGATCCTGCCCCGAATTCACAGTTTCCTCGTCGTCCCGAATAGTCGCATCAACGACGTCCCCAGTGAATTGGAAGTATCGCAGCTCCCTTTGCAAAACTCATCTCGCCAATCACCCTTCCATCGCTTTTTTTTCCATCATCATCGAGCCCTTCGCTGTTTTGCTTGCCCAGTGCTCGCGTCAATTCCGCTTTATACCCTCTCTCGTTAAAACACTCAATGAAGCTCTCGAAATAACCCTCGAGTTCGTCATTCGTCACCAATGTCGGGAAGCTCTGGTGCAAAGTTTCTCAAGATAACGTATATTACGTCGCGTAGTGCAAGGGCTGTGACACACACTGCTCGTTAATGTCTCAACGCGAATTTAGGGAGTCATTGAAACAACGAATATTGGATCGCGAAAAAGCACCCACCCTTTGGGATTTGACGCAGTGATAGAGAAATAACGTTCTATTGATTCGCATTCATTTGTTTGTCACTCGCGAAGAACGATAAAAGAGGGGAGCTTCGGTGACTCACGATGTCGCGAAGCTTGTTAACGGGGGAGGGGGAGGATACTTTGAAGTTTGAAAGTGGATGGTTCTGATATTTCCGCTCTTTCGTACGAAGTAAGAGGGTCTCGCGAGATAGTTTGTTTGCACGTGACACGTTTGGAGTCGAAGAATATACGCATCGCAAGAAGGGTGATTTTATTGAAACGATGAGATGGAAAGCCCAAAAGTGAGAGCAACCCCACTTGACGGGTAGGTATCTCGAAATATACCTCAGGGCTGTTGTACACAGTCGACGAGACGACGGTGGCTGAAAATTTCAGTCACCATCTTCTCGTCGGCTCGAAACCTTCGTACACGTATTCCTTCCTCAGGGCTCGACTATATTAACCAACGATCCCTATACCGCCTAAGGGTGGCCCGAGAGCGCATTACTCTTCGAGGCGTGTCGTCGAAGTTGCTCCACATCAAAGCAGAAAGCAAATTCGTCGCCTCCGGTAATTTCATTCCGTTGAGTCGCACCAGTCTTCTTGTATATACTCAACGTTGTGTCATGCAACGTCAATCAGGCGAGTGCAATAAAAATGCACGTCTGCAACACACGGCCCGGGCCTCGTGATGAGACCCTTTTGGGACGTTTCAACCGCATCAGGTAGCGATCGTGAAAATCGCAATTTTCACTTCCTTGGTCAAGGAGAGTTGTGTGGTGTTGCGGCAGATATTCGTCCTCGGACCACTGATTCGACGAGCTCCTTTCGGCTTTTACGGCGTTTTTACGAAAGCAGCGACATCGCTGCAGACCTTTTCGCTTCCTTATTCCATGCACCGGTGGAGGAGAATTCGCGGGTCTGGAAGAAATATAAAAGCATGAGAGAACGAGTAGAAACGGTATTCATATAGCAAGCCCAATCTTCAACGGGTCGTCCTGATTTGTTATCCCACCGAATTTTGATTCTCGCGATTCGTATCTCGATAACATCGGATGCGATTTTCTTTAATCAATCAACGATGAAGTTCCGTGCAACCACTGCGGATGAATCGTGAACGTCTTTGTTAGGTGGATCGAGGGTTGAAATGGATAGCCACGCGAATCTCGGCTTTGATATGCTATATTTACGTACGAATAAGGTTGAGAATATAACGTTGCGGAGGGCAAGGCCCTCGGGGATCCTCGTAAATACACAAATTAGATTTGTTTGCGATATTACCACGGGCGCTTCCGAGACCTCGACGTCGTTGCTCCTGCCTCCTCGAGAACGTCGAGAGGTTCAAGGGGCGTTGTGGAGAGTAAGGAAGGAAGCACGACGGAAGGAAGCAAGGAAATATCGCACCTCTGCAGCCACGAGCGAGAGAGAATGAGAAAGAGACAGAGAGAGGGAGAGAGTAAGAGAGAGTCAACCATGGCTCGGTGATTCGCCGCGCGAGAATATCTCGAGGCTGGAGCGCGCGAGGCTGCGGGGCAGCGCGGAACTCGAGAAACGAAGGCCTCCGCAAGCCCGTGTAAGAAAGGAAGTTGGAGCAAGAGAATCGTCTTTCCTCGCTCGCTCCTGCGACAACGGGTTGGTCGAGGTTCGGTCCCGCTATCCATTTCGCGGCGGTGAGATCGGCCAGCACGGCAAACGACGCCAACAGCCGCCGCTCCGGTTATTGTCTCTGCGAGAAGTTATGAAAATTACGTGCCCCGCGATGCTCTCGGGTTTCCGCCAAAACCCGTGGAAACACAAAGCTCGGTTCGCGTTCCCGCCACCCGCACCGGTTTCCCATTCAAAACGGATTGCCAAGGGCATCTCTTTTCTTTTCTTCTTTTTTTCCACGTACGAATCCTGACTCTGGGTCCGGCTTTGCCAATCCTCTTCCTCCTGTGTTTCTCATCCACCTGGTAATCTCCGTGAAAGCATTCCCCGCGAGATGTCTAGCGATATACTCCCGGTCCATGGTCACCCGCTCGACGATGACCGCTCGTGATTTTTTCGCATTTTTACCCTGTTTCGCATCATCAGCCGAGTCCAAACTTTTATCCGCATGTCACTCGGCAAATAGAGTGAAAAAATTGTTATCCCGATCTAACGGCGCGTAGAACGAGTCGCTCCGGAAAATTGCAATATCAACGTCAAAACACGTTGACATTTGACAGAATGAAAAGAAAAAAAAATCACGGAAATGGGGGCGTACATTTCCGTTTAATGGAAAAAATCTGATCACAGAGTCGGTGACAGCGTTGTAAAGCCGTCATCACGGTGGAGTGTAAGGCTACTAGCGTGTAAAAGGCGTATTCGCAATGACGCTATAAGCATCAAAGCTATGTTGCTTTGATCGGGAAATTGCATCGTGCGATATTGAACACAAACGATTAACGCGTAACGTATACAAACGTCACCTCTTCCACACGCCCGAGTCCCAAATAGTCGCAATGCGACGTAAACGCGCGCGTTAACATCGTTGAAGCCCGAAATGTTTCCGCGCTTTGCATTTCTATGTACCTTAATTTACACCCAAATTGTTACGCAATATGGTGTAACTACTGCCACGATTCACGATACATAATTTCTATCGCATTAAACGTCGCTCACAATTTCACCAACAAGGTTTCGCGGTCGTTTCGAACATTCGGTCGTTCGAAACGTTATTTCGAAGCTTCGATAAAACAAAAATTTGAGAAAACGTTCAATTACCGTTGATCAAAAGTACGGTTATTGCAGCGAATTTAATTGGTGAGTTGCGAAATTAATTCGATCGACCGGTAAATTAAATAGTCGATTGTGTAACAATTGCGTGAGGTAGCCCACAGAGGCACCGGGGGGACATCAGACTAATGGACTTTCTCCATTTGCCGATCAATGGGATCGCGTTATGCAATATGGAGGTCGGTGTGCACGCGGGTATGCGGGGTATTTGTACGGGCATACAAATAGGTGTAACTCGAGAGCCGCGACGCGTAACGTCGAGTACCCGCGGGAGATGAGAGGCCATCGCGGAATGGCGCCTCCGCGATGACCTAACCCGCGGTTTTATCGACAATATTTGCGAATAAATATTTGACGTAGACAATTTTGTAATGCGCGGCGTATGTGCGGTGGTGATGTACATCGTGTTCTCATTCGTCGAACCCTCCGCGTTCGCGGCGACGCCCAGTGCGCCACTGGCACACATACGATACATCCGGCAATGTAGCTCGGTTACTCGGGTCGTGAGCCATTTTATAGTCCGAAAGGCCGCAATCGTAAATATAACAGAGCGAGGGGTGCATATTCGAGATCGCGGGTCGCACGGGGTGAGAGCCGCACAGGGGAATGTCTCACGTCACGTTTGACGTGTAATGTTCGTGATCGAAAAGAGGTTCGGAAATTGTTTTTTTTCTTCATTTTTATACCATCAAATTTCCATTTGTCGTTTCGAATGCGATATCGATCCTACGAACTTTGTCGATGACCTTTCGGGATAAAAAATGTAGCGTAATTCTGGATGCTTGAAATCGATCATTTTTTCTTTTTTCATTTTCCCGCACGGTTGGAACGATGGAAGGAACGCTGCGAAAATTCGTCAGAGCTATGCAGCCATGTTGGAGTTGTAACAGTTTTGATTTTGTGCATCCGTATCACAGCGTTCACCGCGAACCCTCCTCCAATGTGGAGTCGTTTGACTGTGCCGCGGTAGGCGCCCGGCGCTCCCCGAGCTCGAGATGGAATTCCGGCAGTTCGGCCGTGGCAAACTGCACGAATTTTGCCTCGACGCTCAATCTTGAATGACGTTCCGCTCCATTTATTGGCCCCGTAGCAACGTGGACGGGTGCCAAGATCGAGTTAGTTTTTTGCCCGACCGGACGCGGGATCGTACGTATACACGCTGTGTGCAAGACCGTCCAGCGGGGCTTGGGAACACACCGGAAATTGACCGGTCGAAGAGGGTTCCCTGGATATATCAAACGACTCCTCGCACTCTCCATCCCCATATTTCTCTCACTTTTATCCGTGGTCCTCGCGTTTCTACCTTGTCCGACATTGCGGCGTCAAAAATAAAATTTTCTATTAAAAAGATTGTAAAAAATTGTTGATAAATTTTTTTACGATTCATTTCTTCGTCGACGAATTTTTGAGCGCTCGTCAGGGTTTATATACTCGACGTTTGAGAGAAAAATCGCCTATCCATGGGGTCCGCAGTGAGAACGCGCGAGATTAATCGAATGTCGGAAATCCTCGACGGGATTAGACGCTCAAGTTACGTTTAACCGGGTATCGCGACGCGATTCGACGTTGATTCGTTTTTTCTTCCTTCTTTCGCAGCGTTTCACCTCTTTTCATTTTCTCTGTCCCTCGCCGCTCTCCCTCTCGTCCGATAAAGAGCAGGAGAAAGATCCAGGCTATTTTTCGAAAAGCTTAAAGTAGAGAAAGAGAGAGCGAGACAGAGCGAAATAGTAACGCTCGTGAAATTGTCTCGTCGAGTGGCCGTCGGTGCACCAACTTGTTTACCGGCTACTCTCCAACTCGGTTTTACGAACCTCTTGGCTCTGTTCGCGCTATATACTCACGGACTCGTTCTTTTTACGAGTAGACAAACTCCGCTGATAGATATTTACGGCTATTTGCAATGGCAAAAGCACTCGAATCCCGAAGCAGCCTGATTAACTGCGTGAGCATCGACGGACCCCCAGCCGCGATATTACCCGTATATAAGCTGTGCTATCGGGCAATTCTTTCAACCGCAAACAAATGTCGTAAAAGATTCTCGAGTATTCCTCACGACCAACGGAATTCTTATATTTTCCCCCCCCCGACGGGAAAGATAAATTTGATTAATGCCGATACTAAGCTCGTTAAATTCCGTCGCCAACTGGCACAACCGCGGCTACAGGTTATATTTATTTAGAATATCGATCATCGTTATTTCTCGAGTCTGCTTCACAACGGCAATGAAATAATGCAATTTCAATTCGTAATGTCGATACCCGTCTCGATATCACGTTGGGGGAACGGAACACTGAAAGTGTCGTTCATCCATTCACTATTAGCGGAATCTCTTAGCGATTTTGCTTTGAGTCAATTCACTCGCTCGTTCCTTATCTTTCGATTGCTATTTTGGCCCTATGCCCCGAAGGCAACTACTCACCCCGCTGCTCTTTTTCCGAGCGCTGCGGTCGGAAGGGAGAGCCGGCTGTTACGGCTATACACAGCCGCGAGCTAAATTACACAACAAATCCATCAGGAAACACCCTTCGGCCATGTAAATAAAATAAAAATAAAAAATGCGTCATTGATTCGTTGTTCTGTATGTTACTTTCTTTTTTACGAAGCATTTCAAGGGTATGATATTCTTCGTTCAGCAGGGGATTGAATGACCGGAATGGACGGTAGAGCTATACCGATTTTAGCAATATCGGAAGAGCGGTAAAAAAATTAGAAAAAAAATCAATGCACGTACGTTCGACATGTTGGAACGATAATATGTGCGCATAATTCATCGTGTCGCGGAATCCCCGTCTCCTTGTTCATTACTTTCACCAATCGATATTGTTCTATTGGAAATGATGTGGCCGGCGTTGAAGAATTCGTCGGGGGTCTGAATGTCGAACGTGCGAACTCCGGGAATAAACGAGGTAGACACAGAGGGTAAACGTAAAATACTCGAGAAAGACGGGGTCGTATAGACACGAAGGATATATTCACGGGGTGGTCGTTGCGCACCGCGGGTGATCTCCCACCTATTACCCGGAATAAAGCACTTCGGGGGTATAAGTAAAATCCAGTGAGTCAGGCTATTTGTCAACGGGCGACGCGTTTAAGTGATACGCAGTTTGCCCAAAGGGCGTCGCCCGCATGTCGTCACAACGGATTCGGTTTCGTATTCTTCACATTGGTCAATGCGATGTGGTCCTTTCATCACGTCGCGATAAATCCTGGCTATATACTGTCCGACCAATTTTCGAGCGTATCAACTGTATCGATCGGAAATATTGAAAGACGTTAGTGTCAATCTAACAGCACGATGGATAATATTTATCCATCGATTCGTTATCGGAAGGTCGTTGCTATTTCGAAAACCACAGCATCAATCAAGCTTGCCAAATATCCCGGTGCTATAATTTTGCTATAGTACTGTCGGGCTAGCTCGGTGTCCCTCGAGGCCGGACACGACGCGGTCGATTTATATCATCGAGGGGTCCTGGGAGTTTGCTATACTCAACTCACTCGCGCCCTCCCTCCCTCTTCGTCGGTCTCTCTCGTTCACTCTGGCAAAAAACTTTTAGATTGCTCAACCAAGCCAATCGAGCACTACCCCCAGTGTACATTGCGGGGGGTAGGGACGAACCTACATTGCCGAATGTAAACTATGTACATACATAGAAATACACTTGGGGCACGAAAGAGAGAGAAAGAGAGAGAGCGAGGAAATTGCAGCTCCGCCAATTCGAGAGCAGCCCTTCTGACCCTCTATCGTATTTCGTTGTACTGCAATTATTCCCGTCCTAATTACCATACCAAATATGAATTGAAACTGCTCTCACTCGTTTATCGCTTTGCATGCTTGCGCGCGTCATTCGTCCTCGCGCTCTCCCTTTTGGGGTCGCTTATTAGCTCGGTTAGGGGATTCGTAGCCCCGGGGGTTCGGCCACCTCGGTGACATCTGACGCCTTTGTACGGCGCGCTGCCTTTTCTCTCCCCTCCGCTACGTTGCACACTTTGTATCCGAGCATACGCGTTTTGTGTCTCACCCTGCGTTACATTTCTATCGCCCGTACTTTCGCACTTACCGTACAGTTCCGTAGAAATGAGCCCCGTAAATAAAGAGGGTCTTTGCGTGCGACGAGAGAGAGCGGACTTGGATGGAGAGTCCGTGAATTTGATTGCAGATTGCAGATTGGCAGCCCCGCCGAGGATCCGAACGAACGGATTGCGCCCCGGTGATTGTCCGACTCGTCCTGCGTTACGCTCAATAAGCCGAGCCCCTTAATAATCGCGTCTACTCCTCGTTTGTTAATACATAGAGGTTACGCGTCTATCGACGAATAAACTAAAATGCTACGACTCGCGTTTCGCTTCTTAGATCTTAAAAATTCCCTACGAGACGCATTCGACGCTGAACCATTCGTGCTTAACGTTTTATTTTTTATGGTCCCATATTTTCGTCCACTTCGAGTTATGGCATCGCTCTTTTTATTCCATAGTCACCCCACTAGCGGGATAGAAAAGTTTAAAACGCTAGTTCGCGGCGTATTATTGACTTCCACGTTGTCCCACTGGGACCCAGAAAGGGAGAATAAAATTGTCGCCCTATGGGGTTGGAGATACGGACGGGCGGGTACTTTATTTGTACGTGTTTCAGAAAAGCGATGCATCTTTCGGAAGTGTCGGAAGTCTCGAAGTCCATACTTTTGTGCGTACGTGAATCATTATCATAAAAATACACTAATCCAAGTACTATTACGTTCTTTATGCTTCCTTATCTCACCCTCTTCCCTTTACATTGATATTTCCGCGGTACTTCCCACGCCGGGGGTGGAATCGGAGAATTTATCGGTCGATGACGTCAGTCCTCGAGAATAAAGATAAAGCGCCATGAACTTGATCGAGCAAAACTACGAGTTGTATTCGACAAAGTGTCGTGCGGTAAAAACGAAGACCGAGCAAATATTTTGGGTGAGAATGAGAGTGAAGACCAACTGGAAGCTCGAAGATGAAGTGTGTATGGGGTTCGAATGGGAGAGACAATTCCACCGATACTTGGTAGATCATAAATAGCCCATTCGAATTCGTATAGATGTTCGGATAAGAGCGACGGAAGGGCAGGGGTTAGGGGCGCGGGAATGCCCGATCGTCGGGATAGAGTACGAGAGTCGAGAATTCACCCTCGACGATGTATAAGTATATTTATAGGTATTGCTATCACGTACGCGCGTATGGCAGTAGTAAAACATTGGCTGGGTTAGTTCTTCACCAAACGAGTGCGTAGCGAATGCTTCGTGCGTACGAGAATTTTATAACCCGGTGGGCTTTTGCCCCGCTGTATTACGGTTGTGCAGATGCGATACATACATGCGTTACGAGTGTATACAGCGAAAATCCGTGTACACTCACGTACACACGAAGAGCGATCGTATATGAGGTACCGATAAGAAATCTCTCGCGTATATACAACATAGGGTTCGAGATCGCGCGTGCACGTCATTCTATTGCAATATTTTTCGTTATCTCACCGAATCCGACATCCAGTTTCTGGTTTCCTCGTCTCCCGCTCTTCCAACGTTTCGAGGGCGCATGGCCGAGGTAGCGGCACGCTAAAGCGTGTTATTTTTTTCGTGGCGGTAGAGTAGGAGGAAACAGGGGATGAGGAATAGGTTTTCGCGAAACGAGAGTATTAGCCGACGCGGCTTCGTCATCATATGTCCCATGTAGTCCACAATTTCCAACGGATACTATACCGAACGAGTTTTATTCGGGCGAGCGGGACGGTGGAAGAGGTTCCGTCACATCATGCTGATTTTCCATTCACGGCTTAATGGAACCGGATGACGAAACGTACGTGTAATGCGTTTGCCGTGAAAATCGTCGGGAAAGCCTCATTCGTCTGGTAAGCCGATCCGTTAGTTCCCCTGAAATGGCTCTCTCGCACAAGCTGTAATCAGGGCCCACAGTCACACGCTCTGTAATCAGAGATTACAGCACTCGTCGTCGAGTTACAAAATGGACGAGGCTCGTTCGTGTGGGTTTCGTGCCGTCTTTTTTTTTTTTTTCACGACGAGTTCCGCTACTTCCGAAAATATTTTTCGAAGTCTTCGGCGAAAAAGGACTGGCAATTTCCATAGATCGGTCAAATTGATTGGCTAACTCAAAATAGAGTGTAGTAGAATTATCGAGGTTGCGATGCAATTATGATAAATGACTGATAATTTTCATTCCGATGGACGAGAACGAACGACGACGGATTGTAATCAGTTCGACAATATCGGGAAAATCAGTTTCATCATGGTCGAAAAATTAGGTACGCGCGACGTGCTCCGTTGGAATGAATAAATAAAAGTTGTCTGTTGATACACGATGTAGTCGGAGATACACCGCCCGATGGGACACGCCTCAGCGATTCAAGCCGGTCGAAGGGATAATCCGAAAGGGAATGAACCGAAGAGACAGCAACGGTGGAAAAAAACGAGTAGTCGAGCGAGACTACGTACGCGACTGGGTAACTGGATTGAAATCACGTACGACAGATCAAAAGACTTGCTCGGTGGGGTATCGCAACTGGGATGTGCGTTGCTTCGGCGGAACCGCCATAGCAGAGGCGAGGCGCATAGAGGAGTGCTCGGAAAGGGTCCGGGCTTGTATCCGTGGGTGAAAGGTCCAAGCTGTAATAAATAGATAGAGCGGGAGTGAATCGCGGAAGGACAGAAGGGCCAATCAGGCAACGATGAGATAACCGGATTCGCACAGCGGTGAACGTTGACTATCTCGAAACATCATCGTGGATACCAGAAGCCGGACCAATATGCCCTATAGCTGCGTCATACAGCGGCAAGGACCGAGATTCGATTTATCCGAAGTACTACTACAGATGCATCGACGGTGTATGTAAAAAATTGTGGGCGAAGCGTTATCGCGCGAAAGAACAAAAATCTTTTTTTTGCCGAATAAAAAACGTCCCGCGATGTAAAATTTGTTACATCTGTCCGAATCCTTAGGTCGATGCCCGAAATCTGTCACAATTGCTGACACAACGGTTTGAAGGAAGAAATAAAAAAAATGTTTGACCAATTATTTCTGAGCCGAGAAAAATGCCTCGAAAAGTTTTAGCTGAACTCGCAGAGATATCCCCCTGCCCCTGTCCCTATCTTATATTTTCGAACGCCAAAGCACGGTCGGCAAACTTGGCTCCGATTCAGTTAAAACATTTCCGGAATTCCGAACGCCGAAACAGGAGAGGCCGAAGGGAGAGTCGAGGTCCTGGGAGATTTTGATTTTTCAATCAGCCATAACTTCTGGTGACCCGGTTTCCATGCGACCTGACTCCGCGATATATATATCGTACGTGTATATATCGAATCCTTTATCCAGCTCGTCGGGCGTTGTGGCAAAAGCGGGTTTGCTCGGACCCTGGCTCCGATCCACGAAAAACTCGGTATTCGAGCTGCCGATTTTCCGGTTTTTCACTGACGTCACCTATAGACCCGCCGAACCTGGGCCGGTACAGCCGTTGGCGAGCGTGGATAGATGGCGCGTCGGTCCGACTGGAGATCGTTGAACGCGCTGGCACGAGAGGAGGTGGCAGTCGATGCCGATCGAGATAAGAGAAGAAAGGTTGTAGAACCGCGCGTCGGAGAATATAAAAGATGAGCGGAAAGAGAGAAAGGATGAAAAGAAGCGAGCAAAGGGCCAGCACGAAGATTCGCGAGGGGGATAACGATAACCGGGCTGTCCCCTCCCTCGTTGCCGTTGGATCTTCGCTAACCCCATCGCTACGATTCAGGACGACGAGCTATTTCGCTTGCTCTTCCATTCCCTCGATACTCGACCGCTTTATTTCTTTGTACAAGCCATTCTCGGCATATGCAAAGGGCGTGACGTAACTATCCATCGAATTGTCACACGACAATTCGATTCCCCGACGAAACAAGTTCCGCATGCGAAGTTCCAAGCGGACCCTTAAAACACGGATTCCCATTGGTAGATACTCTAACTAGCGCATAGCTGCTAACAACATTGCGAACCATTGTTGCGTTCTCGTGAGACGAAAATAAAAAATAAAACCGATCCGCCTGTTTTTCGGGGGCGTGTCCAATTGCCTCGGGGATGAACATGAATCGATTCAACGAAGCGAGATAAAAATGTTTTTTTTTTTTTTCCAAAAGGAGAGGGAGCTGTTCAATATGTGTTTTTGTCTCGGCTCGTTGGATCAACACCTGGTCCGAGTGAGGGGTTTTATGGGATCGTAATGGTTTCATCCCTAATTCTCGTGCGTAATCTCCGATTTAACCCCGCACATGATTCAACGTAACGCGCTGTACTTTCTGGAGCATTTCGAGCGGAACCGCGTTGTGTGTCATGTACTTAAGGCAGCCGCACCGTCGCGTATACGGTCGAAATGGAATTACTCGTGCCTCAAGAGCAGCCATAAGAGTATAAATAAATTAGGGAAAAAAGTAAACCTTCGCACGCGACAATTTGTCGTTTCGGACCACGTCGTGTTTTTTCTTCTTTTCTCCCTTTTCGCGTGCAAGAATACGGTTATTACAGTGAGTTATAGATCTTCGTAAGCCGCAATGTGTGCGCGGTGGATGGGTACATATACAGCATTGCGTATATTTACATTGGCGTTGTCAGCCAGCTGGGTTCCCTCCGTGAGCCGCGGAACCCGATCGTCGTGTTTGCACAGCGAGGCTGTCGCGCGATTACGCAACGCAATTAATTTCCTAGCGTCGCAGATTCTCCGTCGTCTCTCCGTCCACCGCCCTCGCGTTCACGTTGCCCCGCACGCGTTTAATTCCCGTTGCCTCGTGACTCTCGATAACGCTCGAACGCGATTGAAACTCTCTCGAATGTTTCTCGGCCTTCGTCTTTGCGCGTCGCCGGAAAATCAGCACAAATAGTCGAGAGGAAAAAAAATAATGAAGGGACCGAAGAGGCGAGTAGTCAGTGCGACAAAGAAGAGTGGAGAAGTAATGTGCTTGCGGCGACGAGAATGATGAGAATAATGAGAAAATCACGACGATGGGATGAAAGCGCGGACGAGGAAACGTCGGGATCTGCAGCATCCATCGCGAAAGGCTCCTGGTCGTTGGGGTTGGGAATTAAATTCTAATTCGACGCCGGTCGACTTCGGGCCCTTTCACCCCCGAGGACTCTGTGCGCGGAATTCTAGCAAGCCGGCCATCGCTGACAGACGCGAAAAAGAACGAGTTTTCTCGGTCTTCGTTGCTCCGCCATTAATCTCTCTTAGCGAAAACGCGGTTGGCATTGCGAGAGAAAACTGGACTCGCCAGCGAGATTTCAGCAAAAACGCAAACGTTGCTGGCCGTATAGAGATCTTACGTAGCCACAACAAAATTGACAAAGATCTTCCAGCATCCTTTCACAGATTGAGAACGAACTTCGTCGAGTCTCCGATTTCAACTGAATTTTTTTCATGAATTTCACTTTTTGGCGGGGTGCACGCAAAATACGCGATCGATAAGTATCGGAGCATGTGCGGGATCTTATCGTTATAGAATTAACCGTGCATACATCGTCACAATAAATCGCAAACTCAACTATGTTTTTATGCCTTCGTGTTTTTTTAATGATGATAATAATAACACAGCCATGATTCGACTGACAGGATGTGCTTGGTGATCATGTGGAATGTAATTCTAAAATGATTGCATCGAAAGTGTACGTTGCATCGTCACGACATACTCACGTTCCACGTGAATCAGACCTCATTAACGGCATGATTCACTGTTGGTTTCGCATACATATAGTAATATCGTTGATGCACACATGTTGATGTCTCTTCGAATGCCACTGAAATCAGTCGTCGTTCGTGATTATTACACACGCAGACATCCATTCGTCATTCTTTCAACGTTTCTTGCTCACATCCGGAAAATGACATCATATTCCCTTACGTGTCTCTCGAGTACGAAGAAAAAAAATCAATTTTTGCAATCGACACAAGTATAGTAGCTCGGCACGATTTCCAATTAGGTTCTATCACTCTTCAGTCACGTCTGCTCTCTGGTATTTCATAATTGAACAACACGCAGTAATACTATTTTTAATTTGAATTCTATCTAATCGTCATTTCTTTGTTGATCTGTTCCAGGTGAGATTACGATGACTAATTTCCAATCAGCAGAGACATGCCGATTATCGGCAGCACGTCTCTCGCATATATCGCCGTCACGTACGTATCTATAGCATGCATAAACCTTTGGTACACGCGAGCACGACCGGAAACGTGTAAAAGTGAATTTGCGAGAGTGGACAGTGGCGAGAGAAGCGCATCGGGAGGGTTTGTGCTTGCAGTTGAATGACTATGGTTTACGAACGGGGGAATCCAAAGAGGGGGTGGTACCAATCGTAAATCGTGCCACGATAAAACGGCCACGGCGATCCTCGTTTCGTGGCCCAGTATCGTCTGGGACTATTGTGTTCCCTCGGCAAAATGAGCTTCTCTTCTGATTTACGATTATATCCCCCCCCCCCCCCGATGCTGCTGGCGTACACATAGTTGGAGCCCTGCGCCCTGCGCCACCGAAGACGATCCTGTGTATTAGTATAGCCGCAGCAACGGCAGCAGCAACAGCCCGACGGTTTGCTCGGCTTGTATGACAGGGTTTCACCGCTCTTCCGCCAACGATTCGGGTTGCTCATCGCGCCAACACCCTCCAGAATTATTCCAACCATCGGCGTCCCATCCATTTCCACGACGCAAATATTTAATGAACGTTATTACTATTTTCTATATCGTCTATTTTCGAGTTGAACGATCCTGACGTTTCGTACAATTTTCGCGCCAAAACCCGGAATTCGAGCGTCCAAAACTGCAGGCTCTCGATTAGGGAAGACGGATTGCCAAGCGAAGCGAAAGGAGATATGATATAACTGATAGCGAGGGCTATTGGACTATGGCTAAAAGGTAATCGAGCGAGGTTCCACGAGCGTCGGATCGGCGGTGAATTATTTCTGGGTACCCTCATCAAGCCCACATCCCCCGTGACTGTCAAGTTGCCAGGACCACAGAATGGAGGATGGAAGTCTGGGACGGTTGCGCCAACCCGAAGTCCTCGGGTCTAGGCACAGCTAGGTTCGTGCGGAGGAACTGTGCGACGCCACGCAGTTTCTGTCTGTTAGCGTGGCAGATTTTCGACCAACGGTTTGAGAACCGGCCTAGGGAAGTACGTCGAGGGTGCAATATTCAGTTGCCGATATATGTATTTTTGACGACCCATCGATCCAAACGAATTTCGGTTGGAAGGGTGTAAGGTTGCGGAGAGCGTGGGTATTTATTCGTGATATTCGAGGCAACGATACTGGCCGGTACGTCTTGGAAACCAAGCACTTATTATGGGTCATTCTCCACAATTAAAAAATCTTTCATTACTCCGGTGAAGACAAAATATTTCGAAAAAGGAATATAAAAATAAAAATAAATTAATAATAAAAATAAATAAAAATAAACTGCCGAAGAGAAGTAAATAAAAATAAATGAAAACAGAAAATCAACCGTAATATTCCGAGTAACCGTACGGAGCAGAATTCATGTCGTTTCGCCAGAAATAGTATTCGGTTCGCGCTGACCGGCTGAAATAGAAAAACGCTAAAATAATGCTAAAATTGGAACGAGTAGTTCCATATCCGTCCGACTCGAACACAATTAATTTTAATAAAGCTCTGTCACACAGTCGTCCCACCTCGGAAAACCGGTTAATCGTAAATGAGATTTTTCCGCCAGAGCCACGAGATAAATGACTTTTTCCGCAGATCCGAATTACAGCCGGGGAATGATGGAACCAATCTTGTAAATCACAGACGACGATAGAACTTTGGCGTCCGATGCGAAAAATGTATTTCAAATAAGAAATATAAAAAAAAAACCTTCAATTTATCGGATTCGTTATCGATCAACTTGACGCATACGAATTTGAACTTACTGACGTCCCTTCTATTTCGCTTCGCTGATGTTATTGTCTCTCCCTGTCACTCGTTCTTCCTCTTCCGCGCTCGAGTCTTCTTTACCGAAGTGTCGCGGATCGCGCGGGGACGAACCTCGGTTTCCAATCAGTGCGGCTCGGTTCGCGTCGACGTATTCAACTGTAATCGAGAAAGCTGCATTCATCCGCACACCATCGTCCAACCAATGAGAACGACGTACACGAGCCTTCAGCGCCGGGACGTCAGGATGAGACGTCTTGCGGATTATAATACGCGATTCCTTTATGTAATCGTCGGAGCGATCTTTCGTGGGCCATTCTTCCGCGCCGTTTCTTGCCTTTCCGATAAGTCGAGCGAGCTTTCGTTGAGTCTGACGTTATCTGACGTTTCATTGAAGCCTCGGCGCGGTATAATTCTCGCCCCGTCGTATATTTCTCGTTCGTTTTATTTTTTTCCCTCCTCTCTCTCTCTCTCTCTCTCGCTCTCTTCCCTCATTTCCGAGGCACTCCGAAAGCTTCGCCCTCGATAATACAGCAGACGCACAAAAAAGCTTTGAAATATTACCGCTACTTCGCGAAAAGCTTGGATGCGAGAAAGCCGCGGCTTCGGTTACAGTTCGTGGAAAATTCATGTTCGAGTCATTTGCCTTCTGCTTATTCCTCCACCGCGAGCTTTTTTCCTTCTCCCTTTCTTCCTTTCTTTCTTTATTTCCTCCAGCCGTATTCATTATACATTGCTAACGTATAAATATGTTTGAAACTCGGAAACGGTTATACGGTTATGTCCTGCATGTTTAGCGTGGCTCGAAGCACTCGCGGCACTTATTTTCTCGACTCTTCCAACAGCATTTCTACTTTTTCGTTTTTCCCCTTCTCATCCTCATCGTCCTGTTGCTCCGTACGCCAGAGCCAAGTGAGATTAAGACCGATAAGTACACTCGCGAAGAGTCACGACCGCCGTTCACCAACCACGCGGACGTTTATACAACTGCCGCCGTAAAAACTGCGACCTCGATCCATTCTTTCGCTATTCTAAATTTAACCACGCTGCGTGAAAATTGTTTCACGCATTCGTAAATTTCTTCGTTGTTTTTTTCACGCAATCGTCGTTCTTGTTTTTCGTTTTGTTTTGGTTGTTCGCGTCGTTGAGATAAATTAAATAATTTCACGTGAGTGACAGATAAGCATAATCGCGAGACAAATGCAGGAGAAAACAAAATGAAACAACGAAACGTTTCCGTTTCACATCCGTATTATTCCTAAATGCACGACTCGTTGCACCCAACGTGCCGGGAGTGAAGCGATGTCAGTGCCTCGTGTTGTATCACAAAGCAATGCTTCGAAATTAAGCGAGTTGACGAGAAAGCTCATGTGTGTGTGTGTGTGTGTTTATGTGTGTACATACGAAGTACCGTGCATGATACGCGGGCGAGCTAGGTCTCGGCCTGAAAGGCTGCACAAAGCGCTCGTCGACGAGCGTACGTTTTACGCAACGCACGGGAAAGCGACGCAACAGTTTGTTGTGGAAGCCGGAGCGTGAGTAGATATTTTACTCAACGAAAAAAGGAAGGACACGGAATAATTAAATATGGAGCGTATGAAAGTTTCACGGCATCGCGTCTCCCTCGACTCTGGCACGGTAATGACCGTAAATAAAGAAATTTGAAGGGCTCATGAGCGTGAATTTTGTGGACGAAAAAAAAATGGAACGTAGTACGCTTGGTTTGGGCGAACGCATTTCGTCTGCGATTTTGCTTGACCCCAGTTAAGCGCGCTGGTACGCCAACGCGACATTGATATACATATATATGTATGAAGCTACATTCAATTATGCTCGTAGCTTGGCTGCGGTACGATCTCTGCGGTCGTCTGGACGGGAGTTTATCTCGAATCGCATACCACAGTCGTGATGCAAACTTTACGACCGATGAGGATTCATTCAAGTTTCTTGGGACGCGTTAGCTGTAACGTGACTGTGATCAGAATCGTATAAGCATTGTTTCTATACTGCAGAAAGCATAATTTTGAAACGATCTATGAAAATGTCTGGATTCACGGCGTATCGCGATACTCTCCGCGCCCTCTCTGTCTCTCGCTTTAATTGTTTTTGTTTATTTTGAAAAAAGGTTCATCAACGACAATGTGCCCGTTTCGTTGGCGCCGAATGTATATACAAATTCCAGACGTCTGACTCGATTGTGAGCTACACTACTGTAATATCTGCGTCGTTCGTGCAGACGCATCTCGTCGTAATACGGTACATGTAGATAAATGGGGCTATTATAACACGCATATGATATTTCATGAGTGAATGGTACGTAATGTAACGGGTGCAGTAGCAGCACCAGCGCCATAGGATGCTAGCAACGTTCCTGAATCCGTGACAAACGCGTTGCTCCACTTGGTTAACTGCGCGTGTTGTATCTCCGGTGCGAGATTAGTACGTGCGTCCAGAAGCTTTTTCGGTTTATCCATGCCACCCATACTTGTTACAAATAATTGCTCCGTATCGTTTTAGTATCCAAACGACACTATATGTCTGCCCACATATGGCGGCTCTTCAAACCCGTTCCAGACTTTAATGTCCGAGCTGCACATTTTTTTTTTTTCGTTGCAGAAATTTGTAATAGTTGTTACACGCGTCTGTGATACGTTTGGCTAAACGAAAAACGTGTTGCAATAAGTGGACGCTCCACTAGGGTCCAAAATGCCAGGCTGACCTCCTTGCGGGTTGCCACAGTATTAGAAACGTTGCGGAGAGTCGTTAAAAAGTTATAACTAGCCTGATTCCAACGTTTATACCACGTAGCGAGATGAAGTGCAAGCGCATACGCCGCGAGTAGTTATACGACATGAACTTACAACCGTGCGCGTGTCCACGCGCTTGAATTGTGTCTTGCTCGCTGTACGTATTAGTCTCTTGTAATCTGGCATATTCCACCGGCGTAACGGATACTCCTAGCTCGGAGCATCGGACGTTTAATGAACGACCGCGTATAGTATACTGGAACGATTGCTCGGACTCGCTCGACCGACCAGCAGCACTCCAGCCGCACGAACGAAACCCGAAAGCGGCAAAACAATAATTTTTGCACCGGGTAATGGTTCCGCCGAACAAAGTCGGGATTTATAGGTCCGGTTGCGCCAAAAGTGAAATAGAAAAAAAACGAAAAAAAAAAAAAAAATAACCAAGTCCCACCTCCGGAATGGGACTGTACGATATTGCTAGAACGAATCCCACGTTCCGGGTCTACGGGTTCGTGGTCCGCGCGGCTCTTTCACTCCACCAAAAGCATTTTATTTTTTCAATTTTTTTTCTTTTTATTATTTGTTTGCGCCTGGGAATGTTATACGTCTGTATTAGAGTGACACACAGTACTCGATGAACGCGCGAAATAAATCGTCGCCCGGTTTGCGAGACGATTATTCAGCACTTTGCAGCACGAACGAAATTTTTACCCGTGGATTATTCCCTTTCCGACATTATTTTCGATCCTGTTTTCGGGACGTTTGGGGGAGGGCAGGAGGTGGGCGACATTGAATTTAATTATTTTTGAACAATGTCTCGTGCAAAACTTCGCGCAATCGCAAATTTGCTTCAGTCGACGTTGCGAATAACATTCGTAACGCTTGGTCCATTCGGTTTCTCGCAATTTGCAGCTTCCACCACAACAGATCGACTCATATAGCCAGCACCTCTGGGCAACCCCTCGCGGGGACTGCGACTCCGCGGGGGTTGGCTGCGTGGCGTTATGGGGTTTCGGGGGATGGGATTGCGCTGTGGGCGGCGGTGATGGCTGGAGCTGCGCTGCTCGAGTAGGACCAAGGCGGGGTAAAGGCGGAAGTCGCTCGAGGGCTTTACGAGAGCCGCGTACTATGGTACACACTGTAGTACACGCGCGTTGTCACGCGTCCTCAAACTTAATGCCCTCGACAAAACATAAACTATGCGCCAGCGCGCACCCTCTCGCGTGCGTGGCGACGATCCCATTCCACCTTTCGCTCCACACACACACGCGCGCACACGCGTGAATTCACGCACAACCGTACTCCCCATCCCTTACCGTTTCGTCGTGATGCCGCGCTCGTTCTCTCACCCGGAATTTGGTTAATCGACGCACACATCGCCATCACGGACAAGCATCAAAAGCGACTGGCTGCTGCATGCAGCCGCATTGCTACCGACGAAATGGCAACGCGGATACGTGCGTATATACCTGTTCGTTACAACCCCCCTCTCTCTCTCTCTTCCTCTACGTCGCCTCTTCACGACCGTTCTAATGTTACTCACGAAAACGCGTACCCGACGAATCACGGAAACCAGACGCTCATGCCATGATTACTGGACCGGGTAACGCACAAAATTCGTCACTAGCCCGCGCATCCGCGCGCAAACTCACTGTCCGTCGTACTTTGATTTTGCGACCCGTAATATACACCCGCCGACTCGCCGATAAAAATTTCGATCCGATATAGCATCGTACGAATTTTTCATTCGGTTGCGCACCCCCCGACGCTTCGCCCTCGCGAAATTACGCAATTTGTCTTGTCGCGACGGTGTTTGCCATCGTCGGTCGGACGCACTGTCCCCCTTCTCCCACAATAACGCGGGGGCATTATGAGAATTCGGCTCGTTTCAGTGGCGATACACTTTGTCGTATATTCAATGAGGACGAGGGGCGAGCCGTTGATATTTGCCCGACTGTGCAATACGATATACGTATAGATGGTGAATTTCATGGGACGTATTATATGTTTCGGTATAATGACTGTGACAGCCAATAAAATCTTTTCGCATTAATGTTGTTAATTTTATAACGGCTATAAGTTGATGTCGACAAAAATGTACACCCACCCATTCGCACGTCGTGCAGCGCAAGAGCGGTTAAAATTATTACGTGCACCCTCGCGTAATTATGTAGATTTTTTACATTCGCGGTTTTTTCCGGGTGACAAAATATTGTCTAGCGCGGTAGAATCAACAACGCGCCACGTGACGATGGTAAACCACAAAAATCTCGCGTCTGGTGTACATTCGTTGTTCGTACATCGTAAGAAATGGCATTAGGTCGATGATCCGTGAATAATTATTCACAACAGTGGTAATATATACGAGGCTCAAGTGCGTTTCTCCGGCAAGCGACTTCCTACCAATCTCATAAATCTGAACTGCGAAATTCGAGACGCTCTCGTTCTTTTCTCGATTCTAACCCTCCAAACCGTGCTTGCGGTGTATATATTCATAATAATGTATAATACGAGGTGGAAGGTGGTTTGCCCGTGCAGGATTTCATGCAAATTTCACCTTTTCCACCTAATAAAATTCGACTTCGAGGTTCGTTGCCGTTGCTGCCGCGGATGCTGGGTGGAAGAAGCTCCAGAGCTTTCGTTTATAAACCCACACTGTGCTCGCTAACTTGTTTTTTTTTTTAACTCTTCTTTTTCCTTATTTCTTTTCCTTTTCGCTCCGGCTTTCGCAGCCAATAGTGTTAAGCCCGAAGCTCGGAGTAGGCAGCAGCTGCGTAAACAGATTTTACTTAGAGCATTATGCGGCGCGCAACCGAGAACGTTTGTAGTGGCTTTCGCGTTGGATAAAAAGTACGTGAACTCACGGAATGCGCATTGCCTGTTCGGAGCGATATAATGAACAGCGGAAAATGCTCGCGGGATCTCTTCGTTTCATCGCAAAACGTGCGCGATTGCTTAATCATTCTTCTTCTTCCTCTTAATCAAGAGTAAATAGTCATTCACTTTTATCGCTGCTCTCTCGACAGGTTTCTGAATTAGCACCGCTGTGTTACCGGCGAGGAAATACGAAACCCAATGATGCGAATTGAAGGACTTGGTTTGAAAAACTTTTATTTTTCCCGTTTTATCAAAAGGGTTGTTTTTTAGATGGACTTCGATTTGATAGTCGTGCAGTTTGTATAAAAACTTCGGAGGGAAGCTTGCCCGGGATAATTTCCCCGGAGAGTTTATCCGGCCGAGAAGACTCTCGCAACCGAGGATCCTCCGTATATCGTCCTGTATATCTTTATATATAGCGCAGGAATAGATGTATCCCACAAAAAGGTAATCGCGTTGAGACCTCTACGATTATTTTCCAAATACAACGTCTCGTTGTAGTCATCCAGCTCTCTTTTATCTTCAGTAATCCTCTGTACAAACAATTTTAATGAAACTTTATTAGTCACCAATACGTGCCCTTCTCTGACTATTTGATACATTTGGCCCCCGCGCGATTCGATTATGTGGAATTAGTCGATCGTCCGAATAAAAATTAGCATTTGGATAATTGACGTCATTAATTCCGTACGGGTATTCCATTATTGCATTTAAATGTCGTGCCACATTGTGCCAATAGATATAACTAAATTTGTATCGTGCGATCATAGCTAATTTGAATAGAGCAAACACAGAGAGGATCGAGTGACACAGCTGGACAACTCGCGACGCAACCTCGTTGTTACCGCCGGAACGACCACAGCCGGTGATATTCAACGTGCAATTCGATACCGATAATATCGAAATATTCGTATCGTTAATCGGTGGTCAAGCCGCGTTCATCCCTCGCACATTCGCTCGGCTCGGCGGAACCGCCAACTAACGGCACAGTCGATGCTCGCGATTCGCTTTAATCCTTCTTCCCTTTTCATCGCTATATCGCTGTATTATACACACGGGTTTGTATTATATACGCAAAACCACGGTTATAAACGCTATTAAAATTTGTTTCGTCGCGCTCGTGACTCGAAAATTATGCGGCTCTCTCGACGAGCGGCCCTTGAGGCCTTTCGCATTTGCTTTTTCATTCTCTCGGTACACGAGTCTTTGCTCCCGGAGAGTCGTGCACCGAGCTATATCACGTTTTACTACGGTTCTACACGAAACTCATAAATTCGAGCCAATCATATAATTGCACGCTTGAATTAAAAACGCCCCGAAGACACGCGTGCTCTGCCTCCATGAATCATTATGCGCCCCTCCACCCTCGTATACTTCCACCTCTCTCGTTCTCTTCCTCTGTCTCCGTCTCGCTCACTTCAATGTTATCCGACCCTTCATTTTTAATTAACCGGTAAAACTCTTTCAACGAATGGAATTATTATATTTTTCATAATTCACAAATAATTTTGATTAAAAATATTTTCATCCCGGATTAGTCAATAAGTACAAGCCCTCGAGTTATTTCAGTTTTTCATTCTACCTTTCTTTTCTTCGTACCGTGTAATTACAATTTTGAACGAACTCGAGGCTGCCACTGTTCCCGCGTAATTTGCAACATGGAAGAATAAAAAAAAATCCCAACAAGAAACAGTGATTATAGTTACATATGCACTCGAGTAGAATTTTATTGTTTAACTTTCGTGAAACTCTAACGAGAAACATTAATACGTTGGTGGTAGTGGCGGTGGCACGTTAGGTAGTGGTGCTCGGTTCGCATGGTCGCTTTTGCGATTGCTCCGAGAAACACGTGTTTCGGGCAATTATCGAGTTCGTTAAACTCACTGCTTGTCGGAGGACTCGTAAACGTACGTAACCAACGGCCTCGACTAAAAGTTACATATACATCGCATATCCGACTCTTGAACTCTGCCTACGAACGAAGAGAGACGAAGAACCGAAGAGAATGGAGAAACGTTGAAACAAGTGAAACAAAAGCGAAACAACCGTAAGTATTATACTCTCCCGAGGTACGCGATTACAATAATCACGCGGTCGATGTCGAATCTCGCTCGTGGTACTTAATTTCCCAAGCTCGAGTCGGAGAATCCGAAAGTGCGGCGAAGTCCGGTTGCTTCATGATCGTTCGGAAGACGAACGAATTTTGCCGCGGAGAGCCACAACGATTTCCGAATCTTCGAGCGAGAACCGGGAGAAAGAATTTACCGAAATCCATAACGAGACGTACGACGTTGCAAAACCGGCGAGCCTCTCGATGTTGCGAGTGCAAAACCGAAGATGGCCGATGTTATACACACGCCGCGGTGTATACCAAACGTTGAATGTGTATAAAGGCACAACTTTGGGTGTGCCGAACAACTCCGGCTCCAATCGGGCCTCCAGCAACTTTCCAAGAGTCTGCGGAGTTTACTTGTTCCCGATGAACAAACGATCTCGAGGAATAGGAATAGGAAGCGCGCTTGCGGATGAGCGGAGCGTGGCATAAGGAGCGAGTTTCGCTGGCGGAAGCACGAGGGGGCGGTCGGAGGCCGGGGGGGGGGGGGTAGAGTCTTCCTGCGCCAGTGGCTTCCGGATAAACGTACCGCCTTTTGCCCTAGCCGGAGGCAAACGATGGGAAAGCGAGTGCGACTGCTGCAGCTTCGACGGTGAACGAAGCACGTATAAAGGTACATCTGCCATCAGCGGCAGATAAATGCGCGCGGTCGTAGCGAAGCCAAAGTTGGCTCCACTAAATCCAAAGACGCGGCCGTGAGCCTGTCTACCTCTGTCTCCGTCTCCGTCTCTCGCTCTTTCGGTATTCAACCGCGGGTGAGAATCTGCGGGGAAATCGGGCGGGAGCCGGTCGAATGAACTGGTGATAACGGCGGGCGAATGCCGCCCCATTCTAATTGTCAGACGAAACGGCTGCAAACGCATCGAGGTCACGCGAGTAACTCGAAGCTCGTGGCAAGGAGAAAGGGAGCAAGATATCCTTCTGTATGAAAAGCTTGCGGCATCTCGCGAAGCACGTCGAACTTCTTCTGTTGGACACGGACCGAACGCAATTCTCGAGTTAAACTTTGTCGATCCCGCCGAGGGTTCTCCCTCGAGCTTCCGGACTTTCGAAACTACGTTCGTTTTTGCTATAAGCTCGGACATGCGATAGCTTTGGTTCTTTCGCAATTTTCACTTTTGTTCGATGAAGTATCGGGATTGGGCGGAAATTCACATTTTGTGAGACTGTGTGTTGGGAATTAAACGCGATAATCGAGTAAATTTTCGAGCTCATGGGAGATTCTCGATTGACCGACGTAGTTCTCGTGCTAAAATGTGATCCGATAACGGGATCCAAAGCTCTCAAGGCCAAGATGAACTCGGGAGATGCGAATATCATCGATTATACCACGTTCTCCGTGTGAACGCTAATTGTATGCTAATACCGTTGTCGATTCCGGTGGGAAACAGCTAATAATTCAACGGAGGCGAGGGGGTCAGCGGCCACGGATAGGATCCTCCATCATCGTTTCTGATTTCCACCGTTGACCGGATTCGCACTACGTCGGTTTGACCCGGCCGCGGCCAACATCCTTCCCGCCTAGTGTGCCCACCGGTTTCGGCCCCTTCCCAATTACACGCTGATTGTGCAAATCCGTTGGATAAATATCGAGATAATAGTAGAAGATTAAATACACGTAGACGACGTATAAGCTAATCTAATTACCGTGTAATGTGCAAGACCATCCGCTCTTGCACTCAACTGCTCGTCGACGGTGTTTACCGTCAAATTTCGACGGCGCCCCGAAGAAGTGGAAGCGTCGGAGATGAGAATACGGCACGAGAGAGAAATAAACGATTGAGCTCCCGAAACGTTAGGATCAACGAGTCTTGGCCGATAGCCAGTAGCGAAAGGTTTTGCAGATGCACTTGCACATGTTTCCGCGCCGACATGGGCCCCGCGATATTTGCATACCGAGTGCCCGTAAAGTGTGAAACTATCGGTGACGTCGATCGTAGGTCAGGAATCACGAACCGCGGGAGAGAGACCATTTGCCTATTTTGGCAGTCACGCGGGACGTGCTCGAGCAGTTACGACAATGTGTTGCAAAAATTCTTTCGAACGTTGAGCTAAGAGGTCGCACGTGTGAATGAAATTATGCATCGCTCACGAACGTATCGCGATTCAAATATATTTGCCTTGTAATCCGTAGCAGTCTTTTTTCTTTTTTCTTCTTGTAGCGAAAGTCGTTAACGGGTAAGAAGAAAGTTAAATTTATTTACCCATTCGGGTATTATACGTGTTGCGGTTTAACCCGTGACTTACACGTAGCTTACGATTAGTCGGATTATGACCGGGTACGTAATACGTGGCGTGTGCTGGATCCTCATGGTCGCATATAACTGTAGCGATGCGTGTAGTCACGAGCACACGCGCTCGTAAACATTGATCGTCGCGTTGCAACGAGTATTACGTCAACGTCATGCGTGTGCGCGTGACCTGAATTTCATGGAGAATCGCGAGGGATGGAGGAGGTCGAGTGCGAGTGAAGGGCCTCGTGGAGTACGGTTTGGAGCACGCGTATGTGTAACACCCTTTAATTAATATGACCGGCTTGGGATGCCACACGGGGTCTGTGCGATACGAATCGCCGCGACGGTTTGCCCGCCTCCGTTTGCACTCGAGGAGGTCGCGGTCTCGGGAATCCTCGAGGTTCGAGTATGAGCGAAGTCGTGGCTGTAATCTCGAATTTATCTTGCCGCGTGTGTTACACCGATTTTCCTCGGTTTTTACGACATCGGTCGGTACTTCCGAGCACTCTGTACGCTGCGCTTCGAGAGATCGTCGATGAATAAAATACAGCGGAAGTGATCCGGAAGTGTAAAATTCATGTTTGTTTATTCAAATCGAATGATTATCACGGGTGTGATAAATTCGTTCGGGATTCATTTAATTCGCCCAATTTATCGTGTGATTTAAAATTATTTCACTGCCCTGTGTTCCGACTGAGTCAAAAGTTTGTCCGATCCATGATGCACTGTCAGGGGAACCATCAACCCTTAACTCGTATTTCTTCTTTATCTTTATGGAGACATTCACGTGTTTTCGCGAGCTACTCGGCTGATAACAACCATCAGTCCAGGCATAGGCTCGGCTGTAAATCCATGAGTGTGTTACGAAGTACATTTAGTTCCCACATCCTCTGCACATTTTCGTAACACGTTTTACGTTTGGAGTCGAGTTATCTTGTACGCGAGGAACAGCATGTGGAAATAACGTACTACAAATGTGGGCAATGTCGTTACGACGAAAGAAATGGGCGTAACTATGGATTCCGTAGACCGAAAAAGCGATAAAAAGTGAGTCAACGAACCATAGTACCGTGCGATGTCTATCGAACCGCTCGACAGACCGGTAGCCCGATTTTCCAGGCCCGGAAAAGCAAGGAAATTTATTTCGGCTAATTCGTAATGTCTCACTCGTGACCGACAGGATCTCGTGAAACTTATTTCTCGATGTACGACGGATTAACGAATTTAGAAAAAAATAATGTGGCCATGAGGCGTTAATGAAATTGAACAATAAACATATTAGGGATATAAAATATAATGAAGGAAGAGGAAACAGTTCGGGGTCGACGATGCAGGACGATGTAGCGTATTACAACTGCACAGAAGTGGTGGTCGGAGTAGTTGTCGGCAGTATAGCTGGACGGGGGAAGGGAGAGGGGGCGAGCGCTGTAGGGTGGAACGGTGATGGTTGCACGCACAAGCAGTTCCCAAGGGAAGGAAGCCCCGTTATGCCGCACCGCACATTGTATACACTACTGGCACGGTCCCTCTTTGTAGTATTACGTTGGTGCAATAGCACGCGATTCTAATTATAAAATGTGTAGCAATTATTTAATGCGGCCCATTTGGGAGAGCCGCGGGGCATCCCCCGCCTTTGCTTACTTGGCTCACACATATACACACGTGAAACGCGTATGTACATGATCTCACTAGAATTTTTGCTTCAACGTGCTCGAAGCGCGTTCGTACGTCGAGCATTTAACGTGTGGAAAATCGTTGCGCACATCTCCGTGAGCCGAACCCGCTGCATTTTCGTAATGGCCGGTGCGGAATAGGAATTAGAGTACCTTAGTCGACCTTATCGTGCCCTCACTAGCGATAATGAACCACAAAATACGGTCGGCTACCTACAACGCTTGCGAGTACTCCTGGCGCTGCATTACCGCAAATATTCGACGTGAAGCATATGAATATCGTAAATTGCTATGTAAGATATATTTCTATATCTGTGTCGCACTTAAATCAATAAAAGTTGCTCAATCAAAAAGCGGTAAGAATTATATTGTTCGTCATCAGAATGTATTCATTGTTTCACTTACAAAATAAAATAAAAGCGTGTGTTCTCTCCTTTACCGTACGCTATATAAATGCGTCATACTCGCGTCATGCGTCTGACAAAACGCGGACTTTTTCACTCCGACGGAAATAAACCCGGCATATAAGACTCAAGAGCTCGGCAAACTTCCGACGATCTGCACGACCCTGACGCCAAACGGCCGCCCCCGTGACGGCTACGGTAGCGTACAATCAAGCTAAACCCCCGACCAGCAATTTGCTTGATTAATCGAACCTCCGGGTATTCTAAACGCTGTCGCCACGACTGTTCCAGAAGCCCGATCGGTTTCCCCGACTTGCCGGCGTCACGTTGTCGTTGCTCGTAAACGACAATACGTTCCGAACTCTTCCATGCGGCAAATATAGCTCGTAAAATATTTATAAATATACACGACAGAAGTTTTTCTTTTTATAGAGTGACACACGTGTTTTGTATCTCACGCGCCTCTGTCTCACTCCCTCGGCCCTTTCGACGGGTGATTATGAGTTTTCATGGTTACATCTACATTCGCAAGTCGTTTTTCTCCGAGCTATCGTGACGAAAAGATATCAGGCTCGTTTTAATCTCCCGTTCTTACCGAAAATTCTGTACAGTCGGCATCGCGATGAACGGTTGGATTCTCGTGCGCAAATGATAACGAGGAAGATGCGTGCACGTTCGAATCTCGGATATCACTAACAGGACGTTGAACTCGTTATTGTGTATATGCAACTTCGAATCCGAGTCGGAGTCCATGATTCCAAATGCGATTCCACCGTGTCGGACTCGTGCGGAGGGAAGCCTCGCGGTGTCATTGACTCGTCGGTTTCACAATAGCGTTCGAACCGAAGCCACGACGGCATGTCGAAGAACATTGACCCCAATGTCGATCGCGTTCGACTTACACCCGGCCGATCCACAACCAATTGCGAAGCGCTCGATCATTTTCGTAAAGCCGCGAAATCCCACAAACCGCTGACGCCGTAAATTCCACTTTTCAAACCGCATTGTTGCTATTTGACGCAGCGCGAAACGTTCAAAAGTCCGAACATCGAGTCGCGTGATTTCGAATCGGAATTGTCGTGGGTTTTGAGAACAAAGCTTGTGCGAGAGCGCTCGCTCCATCACGATCAACAACCATACCCCGGAATCTCGTTAACCATTCGCTTGATGCATCTTCTTGTTTTGAGTTTCGTGAGTGTAGTTTCCAATTACTGCATTCGTGACAAAGGTAATCCCTGGTCCAAGTATTATACCGGAATGGTAGCAGAATTGTTTGTAGTTAGCTACGTCTTGTTAGCAGTCGGCGAGATCCTCGTCTAACAAGACATCACTGGGGGGGGGGGCGTCTCACTAGCGGGCATAGATATTATTATTCGCTTCATTGTGTATATCTTCGGCCTCCGGGCTTACCTCTCCCCCCTCATCGTCCGTCTCTCATACAAACAACATTGTCTCAAACGAAAGGGAGATATATCCGGTATATTGTCGCAATACTCAGGACTGTCACGCGTTGTAATTTCAACAACGGGAAATTCCCACAATCTCGGAACGTTGACAAAAGACTGTCTTTTTCTGGATTCACGCGAGCCATTTCCGTATCGTAATTTACTTTTACATCAAATCCATTGAATTCATCACGAGAAATTTCCTGTAAAAGAAGAAAGAAATTCTCGTAAGCAACCAGCGCACGAACGATAAATTTCCCGCTTGGGGAATATATTTTCCGTGGGACAGTGATTCCGCTCGCTCGAGAAAAATTCATCGGAACCGGAGAAACGCTGCACTCACCTCGACGCGTAGCTCCCTGCGGTGCGGTGCTGGTGACGTATCTGCATGTCAGAGGAAGGGTGAGAGGGCAAAATGTCTATTGTTCGATGCGGAGTGATTGTGATCGCACGACTCTAATCAGTGGAACGCGAGAGAGCCCGTGATGCGGAACGTCGCAGAGTGATATTCCGTTGAGCGGTCGCGAGCGCACAAAGCATGAGCATCGGGCTCTCTCCCTCTTTCTCTCTCTCTTTCTCTTTCGATCGCTCTCTCCATCTATCCACGTCGATGGGAATGACTACTTCACAGGTCACTGATGCTAGAGGTCTAACGGGAACAAGCTCCAAGCGTGAAAGGTGTATGTAGGTAATGTCGCAGTGCTACCGATTCGATATATATATATGAACCGTAGTGAGTTTACGAGGAGGCGTTGATTGCGAAACGCGTAAAGCACGGATTAGGTATGTCGTAAAGTTCCGCAGGGATGGCTCCGAAGCCGTAGGCGCGCGGTCCGACGCACTCCAGGACTCTCCATGCATGAGCTGTTCCGGCACGGAAGCTTGAGCTTGCGACGTACGCGCCCTTGCTCCTAATATCCCCAGTCACATCTCCGTCTCTCCGTACCTCTCCGTTTCGCACTTAATGCGTAAACTTGAGCTCAACACGCGCGTATCGTACCACTGGTATTGTGGGCCGTGAAACAATCATTCATTGTAACGACGTTACACGGGGCAAACCTTCGAAATCTCGTGAGCTCCGGTAGTCGCGCTACGTTAAACATCGGAACGGTAATTTATTTCATTTTGTACGGAACACGTCCGTGCTTCTTGACATTCATTGTCTCGAGATGATTTCCGTAAAGTGGCAATGGCGTAGCTTTTTTCATCGAGGTGGATTATCGTTTGCGAAGCTCTTCACGTTTTTCTTTATTATTATTATTTTTTATTTCATTATTATCATTTTTTTATTTTCTCATCTTCGCGTAGACGTGTCTTGCATGTAGCACATTACGCTCTCCGGGCTTCGTTCTTGCATACGCAGGCAACTTTAGCAAAGTGGAGAGCGCCGCCGGTGAAATTGCCATAAATCACCCGGACGAACACGCGCGCGGAGCTCCCATATGCGCTAAAAGAGACGCGGCAAAGTCTGCCGCTTGGTTTCGACCGGGAGGTTCCGGGGGTGGGGGGCCGAATGCACGTTTAGTAATGGAAAAAAATAAAATTACTTTGGCCCTCCGGGCTTGCTCGCTTCGCGTATATACATTTTGCCTTGTTTCCGTTACTCGATCACTCGGTTTTTTCGAATTTCCCTCGAACCAACGGGAACGATGCTCGCGGTTCTGCACCGTCTTCGCTTACCGCTTCGAGGCACCGGGCTATTGACTTTAAAAGAAGTTTACATAATCTGTATTCGATAATGCGAGCGGATACGATGCACGTGGAAAAGCCCCGCCGCCGCCGTTGGCAAGGGACTAAGGATCGAGGCGGGGATGCAACGCCTGGTTGGCCGTATAACTTTAAAAGCCCATAACATTGTCGCCGTTAAGGCGTTATACTGCCGGAAGCAACCCGTGGAAGAAGAACGAATGACGAGGAAAAAAAATTTTGATGGATGAAGAAAACGGAGGAAATGAGAGAAAAAAAATGTCGTAAGAGGTTAATGACTGGCGCATCGTACGATCGACGGTACAATCGTTTCTACGAGTTTTACGACGGCAAATCTTGTCAAACGCGTAACGTTTCTGTTAAAAGCTTCTGGAAAGTATTGAGGTACAGTGGTTGGCCGAGCTTCGGACTGAACGTTGAAATTGACGCACCAATTTTTTCTGGGATATAAGTAAACTGTAAAATAGCATCTGATTCTTTTGAATTCATTTTTAGTTTTTCTTCTTCAATTTTGGCGGAAATTATGAAATTTAACTATAATATCTATAACGTTTTGATTCGCTGAGATAAATGCATTGCGGAATAGTCGTTCACTTTATAATAATCGATTGAAGAGTGTGACGATAGAAACAATTTTCTATTTTTTTATCACCCCTCGCCATTTTTCTTTTTGCCGCACGTAACACTTTCGCTCCCTCTCTCTCTCTCTCTATGGGTCGATGAATCCTCGATTCAGGATACATCGCAAGCGATATCGAGCAGTAAAAACTACGTCGAGTGTGCTCTCGATGTCGGAAATAAAATAATTTCTCGTTGGATATAACCTAAAGATAAAGAAAGCAAAAGTCCCGGTTCCCCGCCGCAGTTACGGCTTTTGTTCGAGTTTTCTTTTCACACGTTAGGAAGTGACCGGTGGGTCTTTTTCCTCGCAAAACACTCGCTCGTAGTTCGCTCTTGCCTCCTGACCCTCTTCCTCTGTTCACACCCGGCGTCGCTCGCCAGTTTCTTTCTGTTTTCTGGCACGCGAAAGAGCTTCGTGTATTCTCGGCGGAACACCCGGAGAGCCGGAGGAAGGTACGAGAGAGAGAGAGAGAGAGGGAGAGAGACGACGACGGACAAGAGACGACAGTGGCGAGAGAGGAGCAAACATCGTGAGCTAGTCAAGCACCGAAGAGGCGTGAAACTCATTTTCTCGGCGTGAGATCGAGCGCGACGAGCTTGACCCCAAAAACTCAATAGGTTTTCCGTAATAAAAGCTTGTACAGCTCGCTTACACCGTAGGCTCCTGCTCTGTGGCAGCTTTTATTCAAACCAACCGCTCGCGATACACAAACGTGACTCGACAAAAAACGTTTTACAAAGTACAGATCCTTCGTCCGTGTACCGCGCGATCACACATCTAAAAATCGGGATATCTCGTCGAACTTACAGAGATATTACGGTCGGAAACCGCCGTCGATTCACCATCGCTCTTCCATCCAGCGTCCCGCGAGGCACGTCTATTTGAAATACACGCCTCGACGATTCAGGCTCTGTTCAACGTTGCGGGGAACAGTTCGACGGGGCGAAGAGGAATTTTGACGGAGTGAGCCACATCACCCGTTTGCCGGTGCTGTATCGATCCCGTCTTCTCTCTTCCGCGTCTCGGGCGTTACGTAGAATCGAATGTATATTCACATTTTCGTGACGTTTATGCCAATTTTTCTTTTACGATACGCATTCGCCCAATGTTTCCGTAAAAATGAACGAAATATATATTACTTCGGTCTCTTTCCATACCGATTTCACGAAAACTCCGGACATGCCCCATCGAGTTGTCATGTCGAGGGACGAACGTCTCTCGATGCTGGTTTTTCTTCAGAAATAACCTCGTCGTTGAAGTGTAACTCGGTCGGATGCCTCGCTTTCTATGATCCCGTGTGATCCGTAATCCTCAAGGGTTACGAATACTCGAACGTATCCCCCAATCCCCATAGCTGGAAAACTCGATTTTCAAGTGCGCCAGTTTCCTTCGAGTTCTTCTCGACGGTTTTCTTCATCCCACCGTGGACCGCCCAGGTGCCCTGGGATCTCGACAATCCGGATCTTTTGCTTCTACACTTCGGCTTCTCTTCTTCCGCCATGTCTCGTCGTATTAGGCATGTAAACGAGTAAAGGACCTTGATCTTTCGTAAAAGCATCAAGACTCCAACAGAGTTCAAATCCTCGGAGAAGACGGCGCACTCGCTTTTCCAGAAAATTGTCGAATCGATGGGGTCATGTTTTTTTTCTTCTTTTATTTATATATTTATTTTTATTTTTCGCAAATTCATATATGGCGTTTTCAGCGTCCATTTTCGCGAGATCCCGATAATCTGTTGTTGGCGTTGAATATCGACCGTATAAAACCTTTCGCGAACCAATTCGAACGGGGTTTCCGCAGTTTATCGAAACCTCACAGCAGAATCTCGAATGGAAAAATAAGAACGCGAGCACGACTGCGGATCTCCGTTTCTCATTTCCCGCTGTCGCGGCCGAATGCTCGCGTGATATTGGGGATTTTCCACGGGTCTCTCTCCAGTTGCCTCGCTGACACAAGACTCTCCTCCGGCAAAAGGACGAGATGGGGTGAACGGTCTATACACGGTTTGGAATCGTCGTGTAACCTCGAATCGAAGAAGTCTGACGATTCCGATCACAACCACGTTCTCTCCATTCTCCAACCTCTGGCTTCTCCAGCGCAACAGACGTGGAATCGCAGTATTACATTCACGAGCATCGAAACATGCGCGTAATTTTGCGTTGAATTTTCGCGTCGCTCCATACGAAATAACTCGACTCCCCACTTTCGCAGATACGATAGAACGTAAAATAGAGTTGGTTTGTTGAAATACGGTCAATCGCGACAAAATAGAAGTTTTCCATTGTGACCTTTCGAGGCCGAGATCTGCCAGACTACCGGAATGATTCTGAGAAACTCATTGACACGCGATATATATATATGTGCAAAGTCGATAGCTCGATGATGCCGCGAGTTCTTCGTCGAACGTTTGGATTACCGTTCGTAGCGAGCACTTTCGATGAGCATTGTCGTTGGAGCCGGTGTATCGGCTTATCGATCCCGTACAAGGAGATAAAGCCGCGGGGATGGGGCCGCGTGCAGGATCGCGGTTACGTCTGTTGTTGTTTCGGGTAACAACGAATACCACCCCACCGCTCGACCCTCCGCTCCTCCCCGCGGTCTGTTGTGCAGGTACTCCGGCTGCTGCAACAGCTGTACGTAATATACAAATACAGTACTGGCCGTGGTATTGTCCCTCGGAACGTATGGAGCAACCCTCCGTCGGAGAGACGTAACACAGCGCCGGCTCGTTACTCGTCCTCGACGACGAAGGACCGCGCCGCTGTTGCCGCACGAATATGTTTGCGCACACGCGATTCGCCAACGTTCCAAATTCACCGGCTTCAAGCACCTGAGCGTTGCCGCCGAATGGAATCAAGACACAGCGATTTACGCTGTGTTTCACGGATATTCCAAATTCACGCGACATCTGGGTCACGTTGCTTGACATTACCGCGTAATTGTAACGGGCTACATGATGGTTTCAAGTTCACCCTCGAAGTTTGTACAACCGCTATTGATTTGCCGTTCGAAATTGACTGAATTCCACTCGACTCAAAGTAAATTTGGTTGATTCCGTTCTAAAAGTTTATCGTCGATGTAGTTCAATTAACGCGTTGCGACAGATGTAACGTAGTCTCGCGGTGAGAAGTGTACAGTTCGAGTAATCGACGAGTTTTGAAGTCGGGGAGGAGGAGAGTCGTGGAAGAGATTCCAAAGTTGCGCGTTGGCAATCCTATGAGTGGTTAGTCGGTCTCGTCGGTTACTCGTCGGGATAACGAGACTGGTGGGCTCTCTCCGGTAGCCCGGTCTGCCCAATAAGTCTTGGGTAAACCGTGCGGTCCAAGTATCTAGGGCAGAATAGGCAACGGATGCTGCGGAACTGCGGGAAACGAGAAGCTGGTACGTCGTATCGGTATATATCTATTCCGTTTGTGAGATATATACGTTGGTGCAACGGAAGTATCGATGGGGAAGGAGGAGACGCCGACCGGGTATGGTTATATGGATGAACAGAGAAGATAGTATGATACTAGATGCAAACCTCTGTTGTCCGTTGTTATATCTCGACCGGGGATCGTATCGCGGTACGGCGAGAAGAGTAACCCGATGATTGTTGACCGAAGCAATGGAGAACGAACGAAGCCATTCGACGTAGACGAGGAGCAGCAACGGGTATCAGGTGGAAGAAGATTCTCGTCTTGTCTCTCATTCACGAGAGGGCGAGATATCTACGGCGAGCTGGGAACGGAGCCGAGTTCGCTCCATCATTCTTTGAATTCCGATTGACTGTACTCGACTCGCGTTGAACACCGTGGAACGACTTCTCCGGTTTCTCGGAATACAATTTACTCTCTTCCTCCGCCCCTGCCCCTGGCCCTGCTCCGGGCCCGGTACCGATGCCACGATGGAATTCCAAATAGATAGTCTTACTGCCTCTCTCGCTTCATCTTCCTCGGTCTCTCTTTCCCTCCGTCGACCCTCCGGCACTCCATTTCCGTACTCTTGCTTGCCATCATCGTGTGCATGCATTTCTTCACCACCCTCGTCAATATTGCGCTCCACTCATATTCGCGATGGTAAATTATTTACAAGACGGCCGACTAAGAATATTTTGCTCGAAGATATTTTTATGCACAGATGAAAAACGAAGAGAGCGAGAAGGAGAGATAGATACGTCGACAGGATATCCGCGCGCTCCAGAATGGATGGACCAATTGGTCGAGATACGCGGCAATGAGGAGCCAGTTCACAAATGGCTCCGTCTTGCGGCGTCGCCCTCGCTTACGCAAGAAGGAAGACCAATTAGCAACCCCGACGACGGTATTGCGACGGCCTCGTCGCCGTTGTTAGTGCGTTAGACGCTCGTTTGTACATTGCGGTTAAGTGAGTAATGGTAGCCACGTGTCGCGGGGTCATGGTCAATCTTGTTACAATTTTATCGCTCCCCAGATGTGGGTCGAAATATGACGATGTTCGGAGCTACTGGAGAACGCCGTCTCGAGAATTTCCTCTCTCGATACGTAGTTATCACGTAACTTCGTCTTGATGTTGGCGCTATCGGGCCAAACGACCCGGACCTATACCACGCCTCGAATCGAGCAGTGGGTCCCTGATACACGTAATCAACGTTTCGACTCGCGCCAAGAGGCGTCCTTATTGGTTTGGGATTTGCATCAGAGCTGCACATACATTAATTATAGTAGAACGTCATACGATGGAGCAGGTTCGGCGACCGGGATTTACGAGGCAATCAGGATCCAGGACAGAATTTCATAACCCATCAATTATTGAAGTAGCAACGTCTTGAAGAATATTGTATGAGGCGAAAATATGAGATGGAAAAAAATCGACGGGAGTCTCCGTGCGATGTACATTTTTCGTCTTTTTTCTTTTGCTTTTTTTTTTCAAACTCCATCCCGTCATGGCAGCGTGGAAATTCCGACAGAAGTGTGATGCTTAAATATTTAGGGGATACCTCTCACGTCGAATAAGCGTCTGGCAGCATTTCGCGAAGTCTCTGCCGCGCTGCAATAAGAACGAGAAATGGATCGGAGAGCTTTCCACGCTTTGCAGGTCGGAGAGCACTCTCAATCCCCGAAACGTGTTGCAGCCACTCTTGGCGATACATTAACCGTAACGACGAAACATTTTTTTCCTTTTTTATATCTATATCTCTCGTTGAATTAAATATGCCGCCAGTGGGGAGATATCCGACGCGGTACCGGGGTGAAAACGCAGGTGAGCCGTGAAAAAAAAAATAACGTTCACGGTTGCTCGTTTTTATTTTATTTTTATAAAATATTTTTTTTTGGCTCTTCGCGGCAAGAGGTGAATCGTGGTATGGCTTTGTTACGTCTTGTCATTTGTCAGTTCGGGCAGTCGACCCTTCGCGTTGTCCTGCCTCTCGAAACAAAAGTGCGAGACTGACTGTTGCAACTTTGTAAAATTAATTTTTCTCTCTTTCTCCGGTGGCGCTGCGGAAAAAAGAGAAGTTCGGCATGCTTCCGCGTAGGCAAGGATAGCCCAATGTTGGGTCTGTGAAAGTCGAGACTACACAGAGGTTCATCGAGTTTCAATAAGTTGGGATTTCGGGTTAAAAATAGATAAAAAAGGAATGTACGCTTCCTGACAATAAATATGTTTTTTTTTCCGTCTTTTTTACTTGTTTCGAATGCCGATTTCGGATTATTGCGAGTCGATATCAACGATTTTGTCACTCATATAAAAGTTAATTAAAAGACCGTCGAATAATCAAAATTCTTTCCGATCGTCCTTTTTAATAAATGATATCCAACACTGCAAATTTTTTCATGGTTCAAGTGCTGACGCTCCGGATTGTAAGAGGCCAACAGGCGTGTAAGCGATAGCGACGTGTGCGAATGGAAACCATAATCACCCGATGGCGCTGTGGTAACGGCGAAAGGACATCGCATATACGCTGCCGCGGTAATGAGCTTGCCGAGTAGATGTCGCAATGACGTTTGACGTTGAGGTTGCGCGAGGTTTCGATCGTTCCATTGTCCGAGGTTCGAATGCGTGACGTAAAATGTTCCGTCATTGTTATCGGAAAAGGTTAACGAGGGGCCATCGGCACGTTCCTCGCAAATGCCGTGGTTATAGCTTCGTTATCCCGCGACATGACATATTACGTGGCGTACTTTCTCAAAAAACTGATGAGAATTAATCGCCGCGAGATATCAGGTACAACGATGCGTTCACGAAGAATTGAATCGTCCATATAAATATATATATATATGCGCCGACGGTACTCTTTAATGAGGCCTGAGGGCGTGCAGCCGCAACAAATGGTGGCAAATACCAGAATCACAAGTGTGTGCTCAAACCCGACCGTATGCTAACTTCGTTACTGAATTTTACCATCACCCATTCCGTGTGCTCCGTCCCTTACCTTTCCCTCTACTCTCTCGCACCCTCTTCGGCGAATAAATCATGTACAACACATTCGCACTCCATACCGTCGCGCACCGGTGCTCGGCTCGTTCTCGCGGTAACACGCATAGCTCCCTTCGTGAAATGTTTCACATGCATCGCGTTTGTTTTTTCTCGCTCCCTCGAACGCCGATTAGCAGCTCGTCGACATAAACGAATACACGCTCGCAACGTCGCGCGCACACGTTGACCGTGCAATCGTGCGAATACCGTAGACCCGAAATATGCGCGGCACGCAATCCCCTTCCTCGGGCTTTTCAAGAGCCGAATAATCCAGGAATTTTCGGGCATTGCTAATTCTCTTAAATTTTCATCGCGCGAACAATTTTATTATTACGCGAGATGCGCACGGCTTCATTCTGTGGCGGCATTGTGAAATTTCGAACAAACGTTTCGACCGTCTTTGCCATTCGAGCAGTAGTAGTGCGATCGCTCATTAGTCAGCCGTCATCGCAATATAGTCGCTTCGGCTAGCTTGTTGATCTTCCGGTACGTAATGTTGTCGGTTAGTCGGGCGAACGAATGCTAGACGTGTCTGATCAACGATGCTGTTACTCATAACGCAGCGTGTAGATCGGATCTTCAGTAGTGCTTCGATGCTATTGCACATCACACGTAGGCCCCACGGGCAGGGAGATCGATCGTCTGGCTAACCGACAACACTTCAGGTTGTACGTTGCAGTAGTTACGGCTTTGCCGAACGGACTCCGTGAACTCCCATCGAGCGGGGTTGCCGTATATCGTGAGAGAGCGAGGAAGGCAGATTGGTTTATGTTCGGCTGCTCGGTATTGACCCTTACTACTGGCACTCTGACGCCGGCGTCGAGACTGGGAATTGACGCTTCGCCGTCCACGATCGGATTTCATACATATTCAAAATTACGCGGTTAGTGCAATTCTACGGGCTTTGCACGTTTGTGAATCCGATTGTTCAAATTGTGGACGGAAAAACGTATTTCGTTAGAGAAATATATCGTTTCCGGTATAATTACTGAGTAAGGGAACCCGAGAAAGAGGATGAGCAGTGGCAGGTTGTGATGGGGTTAGGTACTGACCACTCTGGTTATTAGAAGATGTACAATATGCTTCGTGGAAACGGGTTGGCTTGAACGGCGTTAGCGGTTGACCATTGCACTCACTCTTCACCACCGCAAAGCACATTTGCTTTTCCTCCCATAGATATCGTGTACTTCGCGCAACGCCGTCGTTACCGGATTCCAAACCTCCGAAACCTCGAGTCCAAACCGATCCTTCTCCAGCAGAAACCCACAATGGCCTCTCCACGCTCTCGTATTCGTCGTCATTGAGTTTGCCAACCGATCCGATGTATACGACATTCTCGCGAGTGTTCTGGTATTCCGGCAGGGTAACATTATGCAATAAAATCAACCTTCTGTGAAAGGATTAGATTTTGAAACTTCAAAATGTACTTGATATTTCGCTTGATAACATTTTCTAAGCCACGTTTAAATTGCTTGTATCTGCGCTCGTAGTAATAATTTTTTTTTTTCTGTTCCAGGTAAATATCTCGTGGCTTTTATTACACTACTCTGTCACATTTGATAGTCCATTGATCAATAACACTGTCGGCGCCTGTAAGACAGTAGGAATTCAATCGGTACGTTTATTTAGATTGTATTGTTATCATTATTATTTCTTACGTGTATAGATATCGTGGATAAGAGGGATAAAATGCAATGCGATTGCAAGAAAACGTGGAATCTTACAACATATGATTGTCATAAAGGAGCGAGTTTCGGGATTGTTTATTTCTTGAGTGATATAGTGCGAAGACGTATTGGTACTTAGACAGCGTCAAGCTCAGCTTATTCACCCGGCGAAGTTTACAGCCGCTCGTAGTCTCCGTAATCCATCGAGCTTCGCGTTATGGCCACAAGTTCAGCCGATTAGTCTCATTAAGGGGGCCATTATCAGTGTCGATTATTCTCATTAAGTCCACTGATCGTTATGCGGCTCATGAGCTCTCTAAGTGATAGCTAAGTACCCAATTTGATATTCGCTTCATGCACACACGTATTTGCTTTATGTAACAGTACATTGATCGTAAAAACATGTGTTCTTTTGCCCAAATGGGTTTCTCCATTAAAATTCAATAAAAAACGAAATTATTACTTTGCAATACGGGAATAAACGCGAGTTATTTTACAGGACGAATATCAGGGAAAATATTCCTGGCACAATTTTCAATTCGTTTCCATCGAAATTGGTATGATTTATAAATTATGGGCAACGCGTAAATATTATTATCGTCGAATACTGTGTTTCCGATGCTTGCAAACGTCACAGACGTCGCTTGCTCGTGGCGTAAAATTCGTTGTGCATTGTGTCATATCGAGCACGCGCACACTGTGTGTCACACACGCACACGTGCATTCGGAGAGTGTTCCGCGATCAATCTTCGTCGCGGGCGAAAGCTCTCAACTCACTCGCTCCCCGATCAGAACAAGCTGCGTGTGCTTGCTCCGCTCGTGATCGTGGTGGCGCAAGCTGTGGCGAACAAACCTCGATTAATTCAGCGATCGCATCGATTCGGCGTATACGGGAGTATACGTAGAGGCGTCGCGGGTCGTTCGTTCCTGTCCCGCCGTCGCGCGTTTCACTTTTACCTCGTTTTATTCAATTATTTTTGTTGCGATCAACGTGACCGTGTCAAAATCTCGCGAGTTCCGGAGTCAACAAGGAGGGGAAGATGAGGGGCTGAATTAATAGAATGACGATCCTTTCTCACTAGCGATAAATGATATGGAACTGCACGAATTTTTTTTTTCTTCATTGTAGCAATGGATAATTTCAAAAAAGTAATTGTGATCAGTATTATTAGCAATGATATTTTTTTCAATATGATTTATTTTTTAAAATAATAAAGCTGATGAGGCAGATTAAAATTTCCAAACCGAAAAAAATCGTTACAGATTAATGGCGAAACGTGGGATTTATTCATCTCTTCTTCTCTCTCTCCCTCCCCTAAAATCGATAAATTCTCATCGTGGCTGCTAGCTCGCGGTTCAGTTCCCGATGCAGAATGTAGCGCAATGTAAAAGTTACCAGAAAGAAATATCGATGACGAAAGTGCAGAGACCAGAACTGAGTGCAGAAGTTCGCGTGTGTATTCCCGTGAAATTTGTAATCGTAGACACTTCGAAAGTCGCGCCCAGTGGACGAGGTGCAATTTGGCCGTTACGCTCGTGAATATTATCTGTGACCGTTGCTCGGACAATTTTGGCCCTCCGTACTACTGGGTTATATTCGTACGTTTGGGTTTTGGTATTCACGTAACATCGAGCTACGGACGGAAGCGAAATAACGCCCCGCGGTGAAAACCTCCGACGAGTTTCAACAAATCACTTTAATTTTCCATGCACCGGAGAGTCGTTATAGAGTGCATCCCATCGACCGTGGGCCGCAGTTCTTTTGTCTTCAATCCCGTTTAACAAGCTTTGAACAACCCTTTTGAATTATGCAATAATAAAGTCTCGTCATTTGGTCATCCGAATCAATGCCAAAAAACGATCTCGTAATTGCGAAATCTCGACATAATTTTTATCAGAGATAATGTTAAGAAAAAACCGCTCCGAAGCTGATTTTTCAAAAATATTCTTGGCTCAGATGAGCAGGAGAAAAAAACTTTTAAAAATAAAGGCCTGAGAAAATCGTAGATGAATGTGGAAGAGCCGCGGTGAATGAAACTCTCGAAGAAGAGCTTCTTCCGAGTTAGGACGTAGAGGGCGAATGTTTTTCGACGAATAGACGCGAGATACTGGCATCCCGCTATTTCACCACCAAGCAAGTAGGTCGCGAAGGAAAAATTCGCTCGGTCTTCCGAAAGCTTCAAGAGCTTTCGAGAGGCCGGAGGCGTATACCCAGGTCCTGCCTGCAGTCTCGAGCTGTACCGATGTAGTTGCTGCTGCTGCTGGTACGGTGAAGAAGATATTGGCGCCTCTCGCCTTCTTCTCATCGGAAAAGCAGAGGTTGGCCGATGGGAAAGTCGAGAACGACAGACAGATGCGGAACCGAGGAAACCAATGGCAAGAGTTGAGATGAAAAAGACAATGGCACGAAGCTGTAAGGAACGGAGAAGAAAGATGCCCGGGGAAATGGAATAAGTTTGGTTATTAAATAGCTGTTACTCCGAATCTTCGTTTTCTCTTTTCGCATTTGTATCTCGATGCTGTTGCTTGAGCTACTGCAGCGCATTACGGGACCGAAAGCACAGCCAGACTTGCCATACAACCCTCGAAGAAAGTGCGGACGAAGGGAGCTATATATATATCGATGTTGTACAAGAGAATCGGTCTCGATGCAACCCCTGTATATCAATTGTAATAAACAGAATCGCAATATCGGACGGAATTGCCGTCATTCTTGCACAGCCTCTTTCACTCACTCGCTCTCTCACCCTCTCGTGAGCTTCGATATTCTTCACGGCCTAACACCGCTAACGTTTCACCGCCCGAGCTATATTTGCATTTTATACGTACATTCGATTCCTTTGGTGAACCGCGCAACGTCGTCTTTGATTACTAGATCGATAAACTGTAGTACGTGCTACGTACACGATATACCTCTACGGGAGGTTGTTTGGTTCCTTAGATTTTTTCTTCTCTTTCCATTTCTCCGGCTTTGTACTCTTATTGTCTCAAACTTTCGGCGGCTATCCGTATCGAACACGGTTTCTCGTGCCATTGGCACACCGTTAATCCTCTCGCTCATTCTCATTCGTGGAGACGTTCATAGCCACTGAAATCGTACTTATTTTATCGTCTCTCTCGTGGATGCAATTAAGTACCGATATTGACCGGGCTAAGTGATTGTTCCCGGCTCAAAGCTCCGTTTTAATCGAGAATCGAGCTTACAACCGAGGATCCTGCCAACAGTCGGATCTTCATATCGAAAAAAAAAACAAAGAAGTTTTGCAATAAACTCTCCCTGTTTCCTAAGAAATAAATATACGAGTAGATTGGCTCGGTCGAGAAAATACGAGATTTCGTTTTCTTCTTCGCTCTATCGATCGATCGTGCGCCGTTGAAAACGACGACGAAGCCAAAATGACCGGATTAAAACGGAGACAGCACGTAATATCCGGTCGAACGATACAATATTTACAGTTGTAAATATAAAATGCCACGAGCGTACGTTTCGCCGTACGATGGAATAAAATGTCGGTGCGTTTCTTCGGTTTATAGGAGACACTTTGCGGTCACGACGACCTCGACGGTGATATAGACGACCGTATAATAAAGTCCGGGGAGTGCGCGATATACAAGAACGGGGAAATATCCATCGGACGTCAGAGTCCCCGCGGACGATCAAGGAAAATGATCGGTCGTTGCGTTGCGTGGAACCAACGATCGTCAAACTATATAAAATTCGCGAAAACGTTTCGTCATCGAAGTTCGAACTATTTTTCAACCGCGGCATCGATTTTTCCATCGCAAGGGCGCATCAAAAAATATACCTTCGCGTCCCAATGGCTCGAAAGATCGAGAAGTGAAAAAAAAAAAAAAAAGAAAGAAAGAAAGAGAAGAACTGAAAAACACGCAACGCGAAAGCCGAGGTTTCGACGAGCTACGATACGTACACGCGTTGTTCTCTCGTTTCGTACTCTGTCTTCGGTCGTGCTCTTTCGTCCGACGTTCGCGCGGAAAAAACAACGAGCGAGATGGGGGAAAAACAGAAATGTGGGAAGAGTAAAGAGGGAAAACGGTACGATAAAAGGGGGCTACAACACTCGGGCTCGCTCGGGCGACTCGAGCTCCCCCAGTTGTGTTGGCTGGCTATATCGGTCGGTGCGGTGATAAACGGTGCTCCGATAAAACGCGGCAGACGCTGCTCGGGCGAGCGAGGACCGGTAGGAGTCCGTGCGGGTGGTTCTTCTCGTACACCCGGAGCCGTGTTGTACCCCCGGTAAACTCGGGATTTTGAGAGATGGCCTTTGTGCTTCTCTGGCTGCTGCTGGTCCTATAACTGCGTGTGAGCGCGCTCTTCGCGTTTTGCCGGCCAAGCCGACTGGTCTCTGATTTTCGTTTTTCTTTTCGCCAGCAGCCGGCCCAGATTCGCCGGGATATCATCGTTCGCCGGAATCCCGCACACGTTGTTTGAATTTAAAACACGTTACCGTATTATTTTTATTTGATTTTATTTTTTCAAGTTATTTTCGTTATGACGGTAATGAAGGTGGAATCTGGTTTACTTGAATCAAGCATCGAACGTTGAAACACGCCAATGAACCATCGTCGTTGACGGATTAATTTACGTCCTGCAATTTATATTTTCATCTCGTGGTTCTTTATTTTCAATTTTTCTCTTATATCGGGCGTGGGAGGAGCGAGGAAAGTCCGCTTTTCACCGGCGCGGCAGCGCATCTCACCCTTCCACTTCGACTGCATTTTATTCGTGACTTTTCTTTTTAGCTCGCCTTACTCCGGAATAAATTGCATCCAGTCTCGAAGCTTCCGGTTGCAGCCCGAGGTGGCTCCCGCAACGTCGCTCCCTCGTTCGCTCGTTCTATATTGACAAACTTCATATATATACGTTATATGTAACGCCTTGCGACTAAAATTTGCATTATTTCCACGATACTTCGAAGACTCAGTTAATCACGCGATCCATCTCAGCGAAGGCGGATAGTTGAAAATAAATTAACTCCAGAAGAGTGTGAATTCCGGCGGGAGTCAGCGCGAGGTTTTTTTGCTTTTGGGCAAGCCAATCTTTTTTTTTGTTAATTTAATGCCCGGATTCAAAAACCCACGTGACTTTAATCGCACCCACGAACATATTTCACGTAAATTTCTCTCAGTCCGTTTGGTTTTCGATTCATAATCCTTTGATATGAAAAATAGTGCAACTGAATAAATTGCCGATGCACGAGCGGTGCATCATGCATCTCTTACGCAATCATTATTGGTAAACAGTACAGATGTCGAGCGGTTCGAACGGGATTCGCGAGAATAATGAGGTAAATCGCGGAATGAGCGAGCGACCGAGCCGGAGAGCTTTTGCTCGGGGAAGTTGCCACACGGCGGAAATTAGACCGCAAACTTCCTCGAAGTTTATGACGTTGGCGTGACTGTTTTGTTTACACTGCAGTCCCGTGAGCCGACCCCATCAAACGAATTACAACGCGTTTTACCCAATATCATGCATGCACGCGGATGACCCGCGCCTCTCGCGTGCTACCGTTAATTACAAATCAATTGTTTCCCCCGATTCGAGTTCAACGTCTCGACGTGAAATTATCCACCGCATGTGCAAAAGCTAACGTTCCTCGAGTCACGTTTTTGAGTGAGGAAAAAAAAAGAAGAAAGAAAAAACGTTGTAATGTGCTGATTCACAAAATTTTTCCGTCACGTCTGTCCGAATGTAAGAGAAGCGAATGTAACGACGAGATCATTACGGAAATGGCAACAAAAACGTTGGAGAAAAGCTGCGGGTCCTGCGGAATCCAATTTTGTGGTGTAATATCGCTTGCAGAGTCTGGATTGCTGAGGTTTGGCGGTCGAGAAAGAATGGGAGGACTCGGCGATTTCGCAGCGAGCACGTGTTGAGTTCTGTACAATGTCTGAAGGGAGAGAAATGATTTTCCTGTGTGTCAAGTTTGAGCCGTCTCGCGATATGACGACAGTGATGGTCGAAAGCCGTCCGAATCCCTTTCTCTCCCTCCCCTCCTCTACCTTTCTATGATTCTCCATTGAAAACGGAAGAAGACTCAAGCGAGAAATAGTCCCTTCGTTCATTATTCGGTGAATCCTTTTTTCCTTCGTGAATACAGGATCCGTCGTTTGACGATACAAAATGGCAAACGGAACGCAGCTCGCGTACAATGTTCCCATGGAATTAAATGGGGCACCGGAAAGACGAATCGGGAAATGGAACAGGCGAAGTAGAATAAAGTGGCGAAGCTGCTTTTCCGGATACGCCAACGTTAATCCTCTCGATTCAGCTTATTACGGCCAGGATGCTGGTTCGAAACCGTCTTAGTGGCTCGGTGCGCTCGCGCCCGCACTCGCTTCTCTCGACGAAGAGATTCTTTTGTCAACTATCCCGGTTCCGCAAGACCCAACCTCGGAAACTATAGCTTTTTGCGAAATAAAGCGGCTGGTAAGAGGTTGGTACTGTTACGCGTTTCACGAGACCTTCGACTTTTCTCGGTTTCTGGTTTCTCCGTGCGATACGACGGATTCTCCCGGAAATCCTTTCACTCAAATTACATTCGCATAAGCTATTGTATTGGATTCGTTCCGTCGTCTCTTCGACGCTAAACCCTTTTTCATTCTTCACTTGCGAACATCAATCTACATGTCTTACGGTGCAATTCATTTGTATTATGAATAATACAATTTCAAATACGTCGAATGGCGAAAAAAAGGAAAAGAAAACGAAACAATTGATATCAAGTATAACGCGACGTTTCGCCTCGCAGCCATGACATTTTCGCAACAATAAAAATATGTAAAACAAAATTCGAAAGCAGAGTTTATGCCCCGAAACGCGAAAGAAAATTTTACTTCAAAAAATCAAACTACCGTCCATCGTCGGAATGCACAAATGCGTGAGGCGTAACCGCGTGCACTCGTTGTAATGACGTGTGTTGCGATCTGTGCGTTCGAATCCCCGAAGCTACCGTCAGCACGACGTCCCACGCCCTCCGCCCGCCATCCCCGCTGGCCTTCGGCGGGCTACAATTTCAACGGCGAGTACATAAATTATTTCCGGTAATTTCCAATTGTCGCGGTATCGTAGGTAATTCATTTTTGATGAACACAGCAGGTGCGGTATTAGCGAGCAACGTTCACGTGCATAAATAATTTTCGGGGCGCTTGTCATATGCGTTGATGCAATTCGCGTTCTCTCGATATCGTTCGTCCGTACCGAAATCCCAACCACCGTCATTCGTGCAATTCTAATACGCGGAATATCGCATCGGTACTATGGCGAACGCACGACTGCATTATCGAAATTGCGATAATTACCAAAAAAAAAAAAAACAACAACAAAAATAGTAACCGCGAATCACGAACTGTTACTCAAATCCGTTTGTAATTCGCGTTTCCATTACGGCGTATTGCCGAAACTGCGGGGAGTAACGGTACAATCGCAAAGAGTCGGTAACGCTTGCGCAAAATTCGAGCCCTCTCTCCGTGATGAATAAATTATTCGTTTGCAAAATACACCGTAACATTTCCACGAGTAGCAGAGTTTACCCGGGAGCCGCTCGTGCCGCGGGTTTGCTCTCGATTTTATGGTCCGTACAAATATGTCGGGGTTAATTCGTAAACGCCATGAGTGGGAAATGTGTACTCGTTGAATCGTTCGCACTAAACCACGCGCCCCTATTCAATGTTCATTGTCGTTACCGTTCCAATCAATTCCGTGTTTTCAATCGAAAATTCGTGCGATATTCGATGTAACGACTTCCATCATACCTCGATCACGAAATAATATCAATGAACGATACATCGAAAAATATTTCATTCGTAATAAACAAACACGGGAGCTCGTGAATTTCTTTTCAAATTTATCCGGCATTTCGATCCAATGCCCGGTAATGAAGTTTGATATGCATGGAGATACGAGTTATCCTTGGTACATTACGTCACCGACGATGAGAATGACGAGAGAGTATTTAACGAATTTGCGCGGATGAGTGAGCGATATTCGTGTGGATGAGTTGGCCCATTGGAATGGAGCATGGGCATAACGATCGTGGGCTGGTCGCAAGAATAAATGGATGGATGTCGTGGCTGATGGATATATATATTATACACATGCGTATATGTATAAGTATATGGAAAACGGTGATAGAGCGGTTGGCACAGGTACGACAGGACCTATCTGACAGTCATATCTTTATTGTCTATGGAACTATGGAGTGCGCAGGGCATTTGCGTCTCGTTTCTCACGAGGCGAGAGTGAGCGGGGTCGTCTATATATATATACGTGCATGGCATACAATATAGTACATAGGACGTACGGTACAGTAGACCCACGGCAATATATGTATATACACAGGGCTTACGGACACTTGCATTCGTGTCACGCGGCATGGCACGTAATGTATGGGACAAAACACGCCTCTCCGTCCCTTCCCGATCGCATGCCGCCACGCGTGCTGCTGCTGCTGCTGCTGTTACCCCGTTTCCACACTCCACGAACCAGCCACCTATACTCGCCCTTGTTCCCGTACACCGGGCCACGAGGGCAGGAAGCTAACCCCCGAAAATTTCGTCACCGTCGTACACGGCCGTGGACTTCCACTCGGTTGAACGACCGTCGGTTTCTCATGACTTCACCGCTTTTTTTATACGCTCCCTTACGTATTTTCTCCGAAGCAGGACTAGTTACAACAATTTGGTTTCATATGATAATTGAACGATCGTTTCTGTTCGTTGATTCTATTGCGCGGCAAATTTTTTGAACACCGTATGCGGCTACGATAGTATCACATAATGATCGTACGTATAGGTTCGTAGAAATATAGTAGTTAGCTGAAAAAAAAAAGAAATATCTTGCGTGCTGGATTCGAGGCTCTTCAATTATGAGCCGGTACTTGGCAAGCGCGCCAGAACCATCGGGTTAAAGGTGAAGTACCGGCGAGGGGAATGTAAATTGGAGCACACCCCAATGGTTTCCCGTTTTTAAAGAGACGTTCGGATCTCCACCTTCCATCCTTCGCTTTTTACCTCGTGGATGAGGTTGTTCATGTCATATTTTTTTTTTCCTTTTTTATACGAACCGACCCAAAGGGAACGTTTGCCCTCGTCGATACTCGGCGAATTAAAATTGGCTCGCCAGTCTCGATTAAGTTTTGTCCGGTTTTGGCTTCTCTCGCGCGTCCCCAATTTTGTCGTTCGCTTCGCAAATCGTCCAGGGTCCAATTTCTCGCTCGTTGCCGGTGAAAAAAAATCGAAAAAAACGTGAAACGTACCCAGGCACATTGAGTCCACTGATCTGGGCTTGTCCTCAGCAAACGAACTTGGTGAGATCGTTAAATTATATATGCATATACGTACGAAACGCGATTGAACGTTTTTCTTTCGTTTCTTCGGTTTTTAATTAGATTCTTGCTTTTTGTTTTGGTCAGCGAACTTTCGAACAAGTATTATGTCCGATAAAAATACCAAAACACGGACGGATTTATGAATTTAAAAAAATGTACCTACTCCGGCTGCAAGAGTTGATCGTTATCAGCCAGGGCTTTTTAATTTATCGAACGATATTGTACGTCCTGCACGAAATTGCGGCAGATCGTTGTCTCCCACACCTCTTCACCCCCTCGGCACACACTTCCGGTTCAACTGATAATCCAAATTAACTTCCGTGTACTCTGCTACGACATCGCCTCGCTATTGCGGGCTATCCAACGTGGCGTAACGATAATCGAGATAATTACTCTCGCAACCGGAAAAAAAAATTCCTATTCCACGAGGCTCACACCGGTATTTCTCTTTTGTATAAAATACATTTTCATGAGAATAATTTACGGTGCAATAACCGGGGAGTGGGAGGCATAATAATAAAGTATACCACCCACCGGGATCACAACTGTCACACAAGCTTGATTTTAATCGCCCGATGCATCTAATTATAAAGTAATATCACATTTGCATAATAGAACACGATAATAAACTCCGCAACGACTGTTGCGTGTTAATTATTTGAAAATAACCGCATGACAAAGCATCGCAATCATTCGTACTGCTTGATACAAGGATCTTGATACGAGAACGTCGACATTTATTTATATATTTTTTTAGATTTTGTTATTTTCGTTTATTAAACGCAACGAATAAAAAGTGCCAACGAAAATTTATCGAGCATCGTTGAGTCCAATTGCGTGAATCCTCGGAAACTTTGACGGCGTGATGAAATGCAATCTTCGTGGTTCGAGACAGCGCCTCGTTGAAAAAGTGAAGGAGGCAAAGCGCGTAAAGAAGGGTGTTAAATATTCAAAAGGGGTGCGCGAGAGAGAAACGGTTAATTGATGGTACTCCATCTGTCCGCCCTGACGGCGGTGCCGTGGTACACCTCGGTTCATTCGCTCCTTAAATGCGGCAAAGGGCTTGGTAAAAGGTCGTCGGGCGCTCGGGCTCCAAAAGCGTACTAATATAATTCATACAAGATTATATATACACCACTTCACCCACATCAAGAAAGGTTTCACCTCGTCGTGAGAAACGCACGAGACGCGCGTCGCGAATACCAAATCATTGCGCTGTTGAATGCTCCTTCGAAGGGTTTGCTTCGCGAGGGCGAACTTCAACCGCGAACACATACATATATATATTTATTTTTTTTGTTCAGCAGGCGTAGATTATCGATCACGTCGATCTCGGCCGAAAAATAATGAACGAATTTCTCGAATCTCAAGGTTAGCAATCAAAAAGTTTCGACGTTCACAACCGAATTTCCCAAATCCTCGTGGCAACCCTCCGAAGCGCCGATACCTTCGATAATAAATAATTCCGCGCCCGAGTGCTTGATGACGTATCGAGTTTTCGATTGACAGGGGACACTCGAGATAGGCGTACCGTGAAATCCCTTTTGTCCGGGCAGTCCCTTCCGTCGAACGAATAAAGAGAAGAAACAAGCTATTGATATACGTTTTGATAGTCGGCGTTGGGCGAAAAGGAATTTCACGAGCGATGTACGACACGTTTGCTTTCACGTCGAATACTCGTGTGACGGCTCGGATGAAAAGCAAAAGACTATGCGTGTCGTTTTCGGACGAAGGTGAAGGATCATTCGTCGAAGGGCTGGTGCGCCTCGTTCATTTCGGAATCTCTCTTATTGCTTTTAAAAATTCGAGTGGTCGGCACGTGGCTGCACGAACGTCGCGAAGGGTCTCGCTGTGACGTTGGGGATAATGGGTCGACCGAATATATTATACTACTTGTATGGCGGTACTGTGCGATACGAACATGTGCTTAACCATTTGAATGTGGAAGAAGCGCTCCGTCTCGCGTTTATGAACGACTGAACCGTTGAAAAGCTTGAAGAGAAGGTGCACAGCGCAGGTGAGCGTGAGAATTAATTGGCCGAGCCCTTTCGACCCTTTCGCGTTTAAACCAAGGACGAGGAGGGCTTTTCGTTTCGTCTCTCGAATTATCTCTTTGTCTCACATACTTATCCTTCGTCCTGTGCTTTCATCGCGCTTCCACTCGAGTCACAATGAGCTTCAACAACGTACGAACCCTTACGAAGGCTGATAACAATCAACCTTTGATCCCATAGAATATTTCGCGAATTGCCCCGCTATTGCAAATTGTACATCGAGAAGCGGTAAAATAATATCCTCGTGGAAAAACAGTGGGACGAAGTTAATCGATGCTCATTAGTCGAACGAGATGTTCGAGAGGGTGAGGACGAGCTCCGGTCTTCAATTTAATCGGAAATTGAAGTTTCTCGTGCTCGCCCGGGCCACCCGACGGCAGGAACACCCTTCGGCTCACGAGGATGAGGTTCTATATTAATTAAGGACCTTCCACCGAAGAATCAAGTGACGTGACGCTTTTTTATTATCCTCACGTCGCTTCGCCCGCTTGGAGAAAATTCTTTGAAGAAAAAAAATGACATGAAAAGCTTAGTCCCAAGTTAATTTTTGGTTTAAGAAAAATAATTATAATTCAATGACGTGGTTGAAAAAATTAGTAAAAATTAAAAAAAACAAAAACGTTGATGACAGAAGAGTTCTAAATCCTTAGTTGCGAGCGATAAACTTATTTCGTCATGCTCAATACGAATAACGTGAGGTCGCTCGGTCTGCCAGAAACGAAAACGGCTCGTTCTCGGTCTGGCTCGCGTAATTTAATGCACCTCTACGAAAAAAAGGGATCAGTAAAAAGGTTCTGCAGCAACGCGCAGACGAAATGGGCGTGAATGAGCTCAAAGGAGGGGTCGAGGTGAAAAAAAAGCGTGGAACGAAGTGGAAAAGCTAAAACTTGGAAAATTCTCACGGTTGCGAGAACGCTGGGCCGACGAGTTCGTAGTGAGAGTTTCTGAATACTGGGTCGAAGCTTTTCGCTGACGTTCGGCCAACTGTGATAATTAAAAATGTAACTTTATCGGCCAGAGCTGTTCGTTAGCCAGAAACCCGTACTTTCGACTTTTGTATCGCTCAACTCCCCTCGACGCTCTCGTAGCCATCCCACGATTTGATTTTCTTTGCTACGTTTTTATGATTTTCGCTTTAGGTCTTCATAATAATCCCGCTAGCCTTCGGGGAGTTCACTCGTAGCGACAGGAGCAGGTGTTTTTTTCGTTCAAGTGCTCACACAGTTGGCCGCTATTCAACAATTTATATTCATGAGATTTTTGTTTCTTCCAGTGTGGGATTTATTTATGCATTTTTCGTGATGTACTCGCGATTTTATTTCCTACTCTAACGTGTGTTAGTTATATCGACGCGACTTAAACCGATAGCAAATATTATTGGGCTTGGAGCTAGATCAAGGAGAAGGCATGGAGACGGAGAGAACAGGAGAGAGGGAAAGAGATATGCGGAAGAAAGTTTTGACGAACATGGGTTTTGCGTAGAAGTGAAAACGATGACTCAGCGGGATAAACTTTCGTTAGTTATCGACGAAGAGTAAACACGTTGTCTCGAGAAAAGTCGTTAAATCTGACAAAGTTTGAGTTCCGCGAAGCGTCGTGACGATCTACGGCTATGGAAAACCAGCATGGATGTGGCGAGAAGTCCGTGTTCGATCGCCTCTGCCGAGTAGATCGTCGTCGTCGTCAAATCAACCAAATCCGTCCCTTATAATTTGTGCGGAAATCGAATTTCGACGAGAAACTCCGGATAACGGTGACTCGGGTTTTGCAGAAGTCTCGTAACTACGACTCACTGAATTAATTGCGTTATTTATTTTTTATTTCATTATTGTTTTTTTTTAAATCGGGAATAAGGAGAAATTGAATAGCCCAGAAGTGCTTCGAAACGCAACGCAATAAGTGTTATGCTAATAACGTTTTTGCGTGATTCAACCTTCGTCGGATTAATAATAATAGCCTTGGGGTGTATTTATCGTCTCGCGACGTGGAAGTCAGAGGTTCGGGGATGGGATAGTGATTTTAAAAACGGTACAACGCATTGATACGTGCTGGAAGATGAGGGAGCTTCGGGCGAGCCGGAAATTAACTGGGAAGCGAGGCAGACTACCGCGACGTTAACAATAACGCCCCCCCCCCCTTCGAATCCCGCAAACTGAAGCAAACTCCGTTGGTTTCACGAAACGAGAATGAAAAAATTAAAAAGAATGAATCGAATTCACTCGACGCTGCCCCTCGAATTCGTAGATGGAATTTTTGTTTTCTAGTTGGCCGAAGGGAACAAAAAATATTGCTTCGGATGAAAAATATTGGAGGATAGTTGAGAATAACGTTGGATCGAGAATAGTTATTTTACAAAAATTTTAAAAATAAATGAATCTAGAAATATCCAATTTCGCGTATTTTCATTCGGATCGAGACGAGTAATTGTCGCAGCTCCCTCAACTGGCTTTTTCGTTACATGAAATTTGATTTTCCGTGACAAACTTTCCAGCATGTGGAGAAAAAAATAATAATTGCAATTTAAAAATTTCCACGCTGGTCCTCCATTATTTCGCACGACGTAACACAAAGTTTGGTCCATGAAAAATATTGCTCCCATTTATTTTGGCTTTCTCGGAGGTAGAACAAAAGTTTCTCAAACAAAGATCGGAATTTTCAATACTAATTTCCTTCCTCGTAGATAAGCGCGAAGGAAGTAAGTAAAATTTCCTTGTTCGGCCGTCGTCCATTGATGACGAAAAAAAAAAAAAAAAAAAACGCGGAGGAGTCGCTCGACCCACGCAAAAGCGCAAAGCAAATAATACAGGCTGGCAGAATAATAAATGAGGCCGCGAAGAAAGAGACTGGAAAATAGTCGGGAAAGGGTGTCGGAAGCTCGCGAATATAAGGACGACAAAGGGCAGAGCCGGGAGAGGGAGAGAGGGGAAAAGGGGGCAGAAACGCTCGTGAGATGAGGTGAGAACGCGGCTGTGCGAAGAGCAGCGCCGCAGAATCGGCCACGGGGAGCGCGAAGGATCTTGACGAAATGGATGAATGGTGTCCGGACGATTGATGGCGCACGGAGAAAGATCCGTGGGATCTTCCGTCGCCCCGTGACTCGCTCTTCTTTTCAACATCGTGTTAACGGTGAACGACAAGATCCAACGATACCCTTGGGAGAACGGCAATCATTCCCGCGAACGTCAACGCGTTTTATCGATGGTAAAACAAAAATGTTTCATTGCATTGCTTTGTATCGGAATTGAAAGATTCCGCGCGGGCTCGGAACGTATGCGCGATCTGTGACGTAGGCGCGCATTGGTTTCGCAGATTTTCAATGATGTGTGCCAGAAATGGGGTGGGGTCGACGCCAGCGACTAATTATCAGGAGATCGCGATAATTCGACGACTTATCATGGTCCTACGAGAGCTTAATCTGGAGAAAAAAAAAGGAATATAAATAATCTCGTATAATACTCGCCGTATAAAAATAAGTATTCTTGTGAATTTAAGTTACTGAGTCAAATAGGGGCTCATCCGAAATCCACCCAACAACATTTTCAGTGGAACGATAATTTTCTGTAATACTGTTGTCTGAAATACCTGTACTATTTCGGTGACCGAATCAAGTATTCCACGCAAGTATCCGGGTAACCTCAACGATCATGTATTTTTATCTATTCATGTGTACTATATATTTCTGGAAATTATTCATCGATCCATGTTTTTCGCACGATTCACCCGATCTAAATAATTCTCCGAGGGACCGTAGCCAAAAATAAAGAAAAATTTATTACACATTTCCACATTTGTCTCTCAATAAAACGTGTTACATTCAACGCCGACTATAAGAATTTATATTCAACGCTTTATCATTTTTTGTTTCAGGTATGTATGCTGACAAAAATAAGAAAAAAGTTTCGACTGTGAGGATTCCCATGACAATACTCGAGAAGCTCGATAGTAAGTACAACCGTTAGAGTGAGAATGAGAGAAGAAGAGAGAGAGAGAGATAGAGAGAGAGAGAGCGAAGTAGAATGGCCGGATAGTTGACAGCGATGATGCAACTGAAACCGAAAGTCGTAGAACGCACATGGCTAAACCGGCGTGTATGTGGAACGTGCGAAAAGTCGCTAGAGGCACTATGCGATACTGCAGAGTGCTATCTCTCCGACAACACAATGCGTCTAAGGAGATCTTAAAAGCAGCAACTGCATTAGCAACGTAGTACGGTGGATGTCTGTCGAGATGTATACAGTTTCCACGAGTGCGGAACCGTGAAGATGTATCTGCATTAGTGGAATCACAAGCCGCGCGGAAAGTCTATCCCGTGGACTCGAGCGTTCGTCGTAACGGCTTGGAAAACTTCGCGGCAACGATAAGTGCGAATACCGATTTTTCCGCGTATGGTATTGCGTTGTAACACGCGTGGACGCGAAGCTGGGCATTCAACGACCGGAACTCTCGTGAAAAACGTCAGCGGAAAATTCCGTATGCCAGTTTCGTACGTAAGATTCTTCACTTCCTCTGTCTCTTCCATTAATCTCTCGTGTTCTGACTCTTTCTCATCCTCGCTTTCCTTTCTCACAGTTTTCTCACGCGATCACGTACAGGATCTTGGGCAATCGTACGATTGGTCGTAACGCGATCATTCATCGACTATAACGAGCTCCTTAATTTTCCGGCAACGCTGTGACCTTACGTATCCATCTGGCGGTCTCAATCTATTTAATGGCTCTTGAAAATCCCGCTGATGACGATCCAATTAAAATCGTGTCACGCCTTTCTTCTTTTTATTTCAACTTCGCAGCGCTTGCATATACAACCTTCGAGTTTGTGCGAAACCTCGTTTCGGAATGTACCGTCGATTCCTGGCTTCGACAGCGAATTACTTCGAAAATCGAAGATAAATAAAAATAAAATGAATAAATAATAAGCTTGAAACCGGATAAGCTGTCACGAACCGTCCACCCAAAGCCAATCGTTCGTTATCGCAAATATTCTTATCGTTGAAATAACCGCGAAGCAAGCTGTACCTCAGTTCCTCCGACGAAAATTGCTTTTCGAGGAGTGATTGCTCCGCCAATTGTCCCTCGTGTATTATAGGATCGATCGATTAAGCACTGATTCCATTCCTAATCGAGTGGGGCTTCCGCAAGCGAAGCTAACGCTAGCGCCCAATGGCCGCGGGAATTGCGTCTGGTGGACGAGCTTCGGGTTTACCGTGGGATCGACTGTCGAGCGTAGTACATTCTAGCACTGTCCATTTTCATCAATTCTCATTGTCAGTTTCTCATTATAGTGATGGCGGTGGGTCGCGCACAGGTAATACACGCACCGAGCGTTTCCCTCGACTGTCTCGTGCACGGAATTCACTGTGGCGCATCAGAAGGGATTCGATTTTCAATCACGATTGTAGCTCTCGCGTCTCTTGGCCTTCGCTCTTCCGCCATTCCCCGTTGCGTTACGGCCGAGTGACGTTGCATTGTTCCATCTCCTCTCTTTCACGTGTTGCAGAGCCCTCCATTCTCTTATCTGGTTTCCCTTTTCCCCTTTCCCGTAGCCGAGCTGTCTATGCCTCGTACCGATACCTGAAAAATTCTACGCTTCGCAACAGATTCCACGCGATCGCCCGTCTCTCGCTCTTGCTCCTGATACACAATTTCCCATTTCTCCTCGCTATGCATCTTTTTTCGAGCTACTTTGTAACCTTCTTTCAACGATGCCTCGCCCCCCCCCCCCTCCCCCAACCTTCTCATCCCCGCCGAGCCGATTTTCCGCATAAATCTCACTTTAGCCACGGCGTACTTGCCTTGCCGACCAGATGTGCATCGCGTCGAGCCGAAAGAATCCCCTCGGGCTTGCGATACACGTATATACAACCTCATCTCGGGTGCACGTCCGGAATAGAATAACCGCGATAACCTCGCATCTCTCGGCTTAACAAATTTCGTTGTGTTGAAAATATTTTTCATGCGGATAATATGAGGTTCGACGGAAATTATGAAATATTCCTTTGACAAAGAGTTCGATTCTATTTTATACCCGAGTCTATTCCGGTATCTCATCCATCTCTCGGAAAGTTTGCTATCTGAGTTTCGAAGAGGGAGTAGAAGATGAGAACTTTGGAGTAGTTTCATCGGTTAAGTAACTAATCTAACGAGAAGACTTTTGATTGAGCAAGACCAGTTTTTTTTTCTTCTCAATTTTGATCGCTCGGCGATGAGTAGACGTGCGATTTTTAATTTTCGTGGTTTTCTAATTTCGCCAATATTTAATTTCTTTCCGAAGTAGATAACTGTCTCTGTCGGGTTACAATTACTCCGTACCTGCGGTTGCATTCTCCGTTTCTCCGTCGAACGGGCGTCGGAGCTTCTTCCGCAACGGTTGTAACATCAATAGCACGTTGAACTAGTCGCAAGATTAAATGGAATCTGTGGAGAAGTTCGCCACAGCCGGGCGATCGCCAACCGGGTGCACTTGGTAGAACGGTATGTGAAGCAAACGCAGCGAACCTGTACGAAACTCGGAAAAGGAGTTTCGACCTCTCGCCATAGGTCCGGGCGCCGGTTGCCCGATACTGTGACCATCCCGCTCATCGATCTGATCGCGCTGTACTGGCACTCCGGAACAACCGCGGAACCGAAAGCTTACGCTGGTCGGAAATGGTTTCCCCCACATAGTTGGCAATTTGGTATTAAAACCCGTTCACTGAGAACACAGCGGAAAATTCACGGTGGACTTTGGATCGAAGAATTCCTTTGTGGCTGAGCTTTCAAAGGTCGAATTGGTAATGCATTCGCTCGAATAGTTTTTGACTGCGAAATTTTTATGGCATCGACCAATTTTTCAAATTATTCGCGATTATCGACTGACCCGCATTTATATTTCCGTCCACGCAATAACGATCGCATCCCGGAAGCACGAGTAAGAATGTAACGAGAAAATCACCATCTGAACAAACTCAAAATCAAAAACAAAAACAAAAATCAAAAAAATTAGATGTTCACTTCATTCGCTCGAGTGCAGACATAATCAGATCCCTCTTTCGAAACGACGACGCATACACTTGTCAGCCCAAATCCTTGTTTTAAACACAACGTATGCTCACGCACGTTCAAAGTTTCCCGCGGAGGACACGGAATGCGGATTAGAATGTGTGCACGTGAAACGTATATTCGCATCACGGTAAAACGTATACGGTTACAAAAGATTCCATTAGCATCGTTCCGCAAAGTGGCAAGTGCCCAAATTTGTAATTCAATTGGCATAGCTAAAGGGTTAATTTGCATCGTCGCAGCGGGTTGTTAAAGCCCGAGCTGTACTCGTCGACACGGTTGCAGCGATGGCGGGCCTCAAACGTTCTTCCAGAGGAATACAATTGACGATCGTGATGAGAATGATACATTGCGTCGGGTTTGCCTCGCATTCGTTAATTAATCATGACAAGTGCATAATTGGGTACGTCACTCGCGTTGCAACGAAATATTTTATAAATGCCTCATGATTGGCTCACGTGCTCGATCATCGTGAAAATGTCTTAGTCGAGGGTGGGAAGGTGGGGAGAGGCCAGTGCGGTTGAACTTCGGTGCAGTTGAACTATATTATAAATGATTCGAAGGGGTCGGATGCATATCGAGATGCGATATATCTGTATTAATACGGTTGTGGAAGCGCATTAAGCCAGGCATAGACGTACATTATGGAGCAGCACGCTGACAGTGCGGAGAGAACTGGGCTGAAGGATGAATGAGCTTGACTGATAATGGATGCATACGCACGACATCACGCATGGTCTTTGGCCTCCGATTGTTCCTTTGTACGTGAGACACGGGGTACGCGATACGCACGTCGGACTCCGTGGTACGGTACGTTGAACGGTGGGTCAGGCATTCTAGGTGCTTCGCCGACGGGTTCTCCGGAGTCTCTGGCTCTGTTGGGAGTACGTTGAGGATGATATACATCGGCCTGGCAAAGCCAACCAGCAGATCCGGACGTGCTTCGTAGTTCAATATGTACCGGATTCGCAATATAACGCACCCATAACGTTCCGTGAGTTGTACAATGTGGTTGGCTCGCCGGATGCTTCATCGGAAACATCGGCCGCGTTTATCTCTGGGTAATCTAATCTTTGGCTCGGTTAAGAAAATCACATTGCCGAACGCGGGAAAGCCGTTCATTGGTTCAATCAAGGAGAAAGCATTGCCGATCGGAGTGATGGAGTTGCACCGATTTGTTTCTTCTTTATTTTCGTGTTCCAATGAGGTTTTGAATGGCGGCTTGAGGGAGAAGTAACATAATTGCGAATGAAGCAAATTATCGATATTTCGGCTCGCAACGGCGTAATATCATTCGGGGATGTTATATTCGTCGGGCACCTGTGCACGGTGCTAGGAAATAACGAGCCTATCCGCATTAATAGACGACCGTTATTTGACGACGAACAGGCTGTTGAGCGTCAAAGTTTTTTAATTTCCGGGCAGTGTGAGAATCAATCGCGCAATAATTCTGTCCGTGTGTCTGCGGGTCTCAAGACAATCTACAGAGCGATATGAATGACCGGAAGGACGATTTTTCGGATCGTCGTGTTTCACGAGCGGTAACTCTACCCAAGGGATACACCCTTGCTTCCGAGCCGTGACAATGTAATCATAATCATGATGGGCCAATACTTTGTCGGAGTGCGGTAATAGTAGACTGCAAGGCGATCAAAGGCCGGACGCCAACTTTCTCACGATCCGACGAACCGTGACAATAGAAGGGAGACGTCATTTTTTTAAGGTTTTTTCTTTCTTTTTCTTTTCGTATATCCTCCGTCGCAATTTGATTGGAGCAGCTTTAAACGTGAATCTACTGCTGGCGAAAGACTGAGCACGGTGTCTACGAGGTAGCGTATTTTTTCTATTTTTATTTACCGTGGAGACTATTACTCGAATCTGGTCGCTCAAGCTCGCGTCGTAAGTGGCGGACAAACAAGATTATCCGCTGCTTCGCGAGATTGCGCCATGTCGTGAGAAATTAACTTATTTTTCCATAACCATTTTATTGGAACGATAGAGAGCGAAGGAGAAAAACAGAGGGAGGGGATGGAGATGAGAAAGAGAGAGGAGAGAGGAAGCGGAAGAAGGAGAAAGCTACCGAGGTTCCCGGACTTCGTTAAGTAATTTAATTTACGGAACGGAACACTCGACCTGTTCGGATTTTATAATTTTCCTAGCGAGGTACGATGAAATCTCCGAAAAAAAATGAAGACATCGACGGGGAAACTTGAGTGACCTATAACCGAAAGCCTTTTAATATGGTTCTCAGCTTAAGGATAATATTAATATAATCTTTATTACGAAAAAAAAAGTATATCCGGAAAAATGATTTAATAGCACGTTGAAAGGAAACATAATTGAAAAAAAAAAAACTAAAATTAAAAGAGAATAATAAAAATACCGAAATAAAAATTTAAAAATCGGGTAAGCGGAGGGGGTGGTAGTCAAACATCTTTTCGGTGGAATATGAAAAGACGTAAATTTGTCGAGGGTGTTCGGCTCACGAGGCGCCACGGGAATAATGGGAATCGCGGCGCGAAAAGAGCTCCCGCGAACAATGAGAGAGTGAAGTCGGTCAGAAAAAAAAGAAAAGAAAACGAAAAAAAAAAAAAAACAACCGAAGCGCCGAAATGGATCTACGCCGCTGTTGCGAGCTCCACCGAGCTCTTCGCTTTCGTCCGTCGACGAAAAACGTAATTTAAAAGTTGGCCAGCCACTTCGCCCCTTTTCACGTGGACACGAGAAATCCTTACTGCCCGCTACCGGGTTTCCTGTTAATGAAACTTTCTTCGCATCACACTTTCAATTCGGAACAATTCGAATTCGCAGACGCAACCCTTTCTTCGAAGGCCTTTGAGAACCTTGACGAGTATTGACCCACGTCTTGGATTTACGGTGCAATTCGCGCGGTGGATTTTTTCCTCGACTTGTCTTCCGATAAACTTCCCCCCCGCGCTCGATCACAAGCGAAACGGGCGAATGAAACCAACCCCCTGCAGCTCCACCGAGATTCGTGCGATGCGAATAAATGTGCTGAATGGTCAATTGATCTTCTCATCATTCGTTTCGATCCTGACGAAGAAAGATATAAGCTGGAAAAAAATCAAAATAAGAAAAAAAACTTGACTGAAGTTTTGCTATTGACGCGAAAGCTCTGAGCACGCACGTGAGGTTATTTATATTATTATCACGACAAATAGGGTTTAGAGTTTCTGTGCGCAAAAACGTCACTCGCGTCGTGCTCTTGTTTTCGTTATTTCTGCACGTATGAAAATATTTGTTTTTCTCTATATTTATGAAGGGGCAGACGCGAACGTTTCAATCCCTCCGGCGCGTGTTGGATATAGCCTCGAGGAGAGCGTTCCGGATTGCCCGATGTGCATACGTTTCCTCGAAACGGCCAGAGTGCAAATAAGCGCAAAATGACTGGCACCCGGGGGTCTGGCTATATTGGCGTGAAGTTGGAAAACTCTCGAAATGCAAACCCGTCGCGCGTGTATTCTTCGTCGACGTCGTATGCATTCGTCGAGACGATTCTATCGGGAAACTCGTCGACGTGTCGAGGCTACCCGTGAGATATGTCTAACATTTCGAAGGGCGGATGAACATTGAGATTCATATGTAATATTTGTTTATAGATATCTCAAATATTATTAAGAAAGTAATCATGCATAATAGAATAAAAATAGTAATACCGTTTATTGATTAATGTTTTTATTCTGTCATATTAATTAGGTCCATATATTCTGTTTATTTGATCTCATTTTATATATTTGATATAGAGACATATATATCAAAATATAATTTTTTTTTTTTTTTTTTAATACTCAACATTTTTTTTCTTTCAATCTTGGGTCGTCTATCTTGAGCTCATCTTGCGATTATTAACGGTACGTTTATTAAGTACACTCGAGCTTCTTTTTTTTTTTTTGGTGGCGAGGCGGGCCGACCAAGGAGTGAGGAAAAGAAAACTCGTTGTAGCAGTTTTCGGTGAAGCAAGGAGGTTCGAGTGCGTTCAGCAGCAACGGCAGGACGCGCTCGACGTTTATTGCGCCACTCCTCTCCCACTCGACGTTCGAGAATAAATATCGGCGGCGGCAGCGACTACGATAGCGGCGGTAGCTACGGAAGTGAAGAAGGTGACGGCAGCTTAAAGCACTCGCGAGAAATTGCATGCGAGAAGTGTCTGAGAGACACGAGGAGTACGAGCGTCAACACTCACCCGGCTTCTCGTGAAGAGGTTCACCGGGCCCGATGTCTGCATACCTAACCTTCGTTCCCCATGTATATGTATATAAATATATGTATATATTTATTCACGTGACTCTCCGAAACTTGGAACGCACAGAATCCGTGAATGTTCAGCAGACGTAGCTGCGATGATGCAGCGAATAATTCTTGTGATAAAAAATATCTTAGGATCATTTTACCTACGATTGGTTTGACGGAAAACAATGATGAGTATGGATTAGAAAAGAAGTATATGAAAATGGAAACGTTTGGGAGCACAAGGCGAGAGGGTGAATAACTGCGAGATAGTTTCCGCGTTGGTTAATTCATAAGTGATTTATAATCCAAAATTTGTATGGGCAGACGAAAAGGGCTTTTGGGTAGCGATGGCGATGGTGTCGTAAGCCCGTGGACGATGGGCTTTAGTTTTGTACGTGGGTACAAAGTACTTCGCGACGTTCGATAGTCATGGATTTCCCGTGAATCTCTCTCTCTCTCTCTCTCTCTCTCTCTCTCTCTCTTTCTCTCCCGCTTTCTATCTCTCTTTCGCTCTCTCCTTTTCATGTCCTCCCGTCCTTCCCCCCCCCCCCCCATTTCCAGTTCTGAATACCGGCGGTAAATTCATTTTAATCGCCGCGATTAAGGGAAGTAATAACCGCTAAGCGATGTTCCCACTTGTCCGAACGGTTCGGCGAGTAAGCGCTTTTGGTGCTAACCGCGTGTCGCAATTCTGCCGGATACTCGTTGCGCAACGTTCCGAGAACGGTGGAAACCGATTTTTCATGAATCTTTGACAAAGAAAAAAAAAACAAAAGCGCGTTTTACGACGGAAGTTAATTTTTTCTCTCCAGTCGGCAACGAAAACCTCGCGGTTAGAACGGCCGGCAATTGGAAAGTAAATTGGTACGTCGTGACAAAAGCAAAACCCTTGCGGTTTCGTGAAGTGCGTATAAATACGATTTCCCCCCATGAAAGCGTCGAGCTCCGGATAAGGACCGCGCACGAATAACGCGGGGAAAGAATATAAAAAGTGAAAAGATATGAATATAATTGGATACCGGATGGACGCGATGAGAGAATTTCAAAAGTCGACGCGACCCGCGTTAGCATCATCGGTCATTATTATTTCGCGATAGTCAGGATTTTTTTTCCCAGCTAACGAGGGCACGCATCTTGGCAACGAGCGATGTCGTCACCTTCACGGTATCGAGACCCCAGTCCGAGTTTCCCCCACCCATCTCCAAACTCGTTTCTTCGCGCAATTTCTTCAAAGACTTTTCCATTGTAAAATTCAACAAAGAATCGCGCATCGTTAGTGACAACCTCGTCCGTGACTCGTAGCCTTTTTTGTTTTGTTTCGATCTTGTGAAAAAAATAAATTTATATAATTGTCCCGGTGCAATTCAACCGGAAATTCATTCGTCCTTCGAAATGAACCGGTCGTGGTTTCCTCGATAATTGTCAAAGTTGCCACAAACTCGGACCGTCGGTCCGTAACGAAGAGGAAAATAACGGAAAGCGATGTACACGAATAAACGCGCGAGCATCAGTTGCAACGGCAAAGTCCAGTCACAGCGTCGTAGTTTCAACTTTCCTTCTGCATTGGGTAATCGGCCTATCTCGAACCGCAAGCGGATTGGTTTAAACAACATTTCAGCAACTCCGTACAGTCGAATTCATCCCTTTATCGCATTTTCCCGACCTTTTTTCCTCTCTCCGATGCTGTGCGAGCGATAAATTCGCGTTCGTATCACGTCGTACCACGATTCTGTCGCGATTTCGGTCGAAAAATCGGAAACAAACGAGACGACGGTCTGGGAGACGCATCGAAAAACTATTGACCGTTAAGTTTGGCTGCTTCGCGTGGCTATGCGCGCGTACCAACGCGACAATTATCAATCGGTGGGGTTGGTCGACGTCGCCGCGACTACAAACCCCGCTCGGTTGTCGCTTTACTACGTAAGACGCAGCCGCCCACCCTATTGTTAACCCTATCTTCACTGTTTTCAATACGATTGTTCCAGAAGCTTATTGTTTAAAGTTTGCCATTGTCGGTATTACCATTATTATTATCATCTTTATTATTATTTCGTGGGTGCATTATACTCGCCAAGATTTATGAATTTGCGTAATTTCGGGACTTTGCGAAGGACTGGCCGGCCAGCAAGAACCCCCGAAGCCGGTCCTTTCGAGTTTTATATAGTTATCGTCAGGAAATAAAATAATATTGCATTCTCTAGCAAGTTCTCGCGGGTTCTCTGGTCTGCTTGTTTCACAGCAATGTGTTTGTTGTTCGGCTAAATGTTATTATTACATACCGTTAGAAAGCACTTTTTTCTTCTTTGATTAGAATATCATTTTATGGGTAATTTATTTTAAGTAATTTTAGTAATAAAGTATTATTTTATCAAAAAATAGAAATAAATTGAAAATAAATAAAGTATCGTTTTATTGAATAAAAAAAGAACGTGGGATTTTATGAGACGATCCAATAGATACAACCGATTCTGGCAAAGTAATAAAAAATATCAATTGTACCGAAATTGGTCGTCTAACGCTTAACGTTACCAGATGGACAACACTCGCACCACCTCGTTAAAGAGCCGAGCACATATAGGTCCCGGACCTCCAGGGCCTTTATGACATTATTTACGACTATGATCCACAATGCAGAAACGCCCGGGAAACGGATGGGTTCACCGCGAAGTGAGAATATGCACATTTTGGTTGGATACACGCGACGGGTCCTTACCTCCGTGTCGGTCCATCCGCATGTTACCTGTAACCATAACCCAATGACCGTTCCGCGAACACACCGTATACGGTATTAACGCTACCGCAACCCATAGTCTCCGTGCGACGGTTAATTACCCAATGGCCTGACCGACACGAGCAGTTAAAGCGTCTAAACCGCTCAATGTAGCGACGCGAACCACGCTCGGAGGAACATGTCGTCGCTCCGCGTTTAATATCATTTCTATTCCTCCCTCAAATGAATATCGTTCTCGTAGGAAACACATTCGCTCGACTGTTTAATTAATTTATACGGTTTATCCGAAATTTTCAACTGAAACGATGATATGCCAGTTTTTTGCGTACGTGTGTGGGTGTGTATGTTTTTTTTTTTCACCGTCGCAGCGTAGTAGCCATCAACGCGCAGTGATTGGTATTTTCCCGTGGTTTTTCTTTCGTTGAGGGATTTTTCCAACGCGACGATAGAAATAGAAATGGCAGAGAATAGCCTCATCGCGACGATGGATATATAGACATACAAATATATATACATAGAGAGCAGAAAGAGTGATCGATCAGGCGAGGGAAACTGCGCCTGGCTAGGTTTTCTAACGCTCTGTCTATAACCCGATTCGATTAAGCGGCCCCCGGAGGAGCTTGAACGAGAACGGGGGCATAAATAGCGAATCGCCGATTGAAAAAGGAGAAGAAGAGGAGAAAAAAACAATTCGCAGCGATCAGCGTGAGAAGAGAGGAACGTGCTTGCAGGTTTGGCATGACGATAGGGGATGGAAACGGCCTAGAACGGAAGAGACGAACAAAAACGGCGATTATGAAGGTGCTGACTGAGCTTGAGCTCAACGGTGGTGGCGTGAGTGCGCATGGATATAGCATTCTCAGCAGCGACGGCAGCAGCAGCAGTAGCAGCAATGCTGACCGCACACGCTGCAATCTCTTGCCTCACCTGATTCTCGCCTCGGCTCTGTATATCCATCTCGATATAACGCGTTTTTTCCAGCTTCCCTTCCGATTATCACCAATTGATTCTTTGTTCAACGAAAACCGACGTATTCATCGGCATTAATGGGAAGAGGAACGGAAATTTGGGAGTCGAGGAATCAACCTAGGCCCCATAAGTGTGACGAAACAAAAAATTGTTATCAGACAGATTTTTATTCGATTGAATTTCGATCCGAGATGCACCACGTCACATTCAATATAGCTGTCACATTTGTCGCGTGTGATCGAAGTTTCCGCAAATACGAGAGAGCTTCGGGAATTTGCAGCGAACTATAGATACCACAAGCGAAGTCCGTATACGTGCGTTGTAAGACGATGGGAAATGACAGATGCCGAAACCACGAATGTAAACCGCGTCGTATACACATATATTTCCGACACTTCGGGCGAAGATCCGCGAGCGACGTACCGCACACCGTATACGCGTCGGCTGCAGTAGGTACATCCGACCTAGTCCAAGTAGTTGCCGCTCTCTGGCTTATACAGCGAAGCCAGAGAGCCGCGAGAGGACGAGAAAGAGACAGGGAGAGAAAGAGAGAGAGACAGAAAGAAGCCGCGCGAGTGCGCCACGACAAGAGCCGAGCATTCAGCAGCTACAAGCACGTCGAGGAAAAGCTTTAAAAGGTATATATACCTAGCACTGTCGGCTGCTGAGACTCCCGCACCGGCGTAGTAATTGGATTTCAGTTACCCACCCCAACGTTCCCGATGCACCGTAATATTGTCTCTCTTCGTATAATGAAATCACGGGTGAAGCGCAACTCCTTACTCCGTGGCGGTGTCGATCGATCACGACTTCGGCTCTCCGGAGCTCCGTCTGTCTTTCGAATCATATATATCGTCGTTCAAGAATCGAACGTTTTTTTCTTCCCTCGATCAATTCCACTCGTTTTCAATTTTTGGCTTGCTTCAACAATATTATTTGGTAACAACCTCCGGCTATTCGACTTTTAATTAAATTTCAAATATCGGATTGATCGAGAGAAGAAAAAAATTCCTCCTGCTCCTGTGAAAATGGATAGCGATTTTCTTTCAAATCCAAACGCGCAAGGACCTCGTTGTCGCGTGACCTGCCGGAAGCGCTCCTTCGTCTTCTTCGAGCCTACGCGACGCAGCAGATCAGGCACGAATATATTTATACGAAATTTACGAGCTCGGCTTAACGAAGCAATTCCGCAATCGAGACTATACGAATCCGTGGTTCGATATGCGACGATAAATAATGCAAAGAAGGACTCGATGAGAATGGCGTGCCTGCGTGGGTGTCCGCATGGCCTCCGGACCCGGTAAACATCGGCAGTTAACGCGGCGACCGAGAGTCGCCTCCGACGATTTATAACAACGAAAACAACGATCGCTTTTGCCCACCGACCGTCGCACCGACGCAATTGATAATCGACATTTGTTGTTGCCGATTTTTATTTCATTTTTCATTCTTCGTCGCGAAAAGTGGCGTTTTATGAATTTATTTTATTTTTTTCATTCTATCGCGTTGGAATGGGAAAAGTTACGTGAAAATATTTCGAGTTCACGCCGACTACGCACATATCCTACGTCTACCAAAAATGCAAAATCACGCGCATAATTGATTTAATACATCTCCAGATAGCAGCGTGGAGTACGCAGTTTTGACGATAAAACGTAACGCCGGTGAAGTAACGCCGATAGTCCGAACCGAGAAAAAGTACGATCGGGGGCGGAAGAGGGGGGAGAGAGAATAGAATAGACAAGTGTAATTAAAACAGGCCGTAATTGAAGCGTACACCCGAAACTTTACCTAATGGGGCGCTATCAGTACGTAACGGTTGTTCTAACGAGTATCGTGGAAAGCTTGCCGAACACGCCGTTCTAATTATCTCGATCTTGGCGGTGGTGGTGGCGCTGCCGCCACTGTTCGCGTTATACCTTAGGTACATAGACAGGTATTGCTATCGCGGCGAAGGCCCCGCTTGCCGAGACTGGGGTGTGTTAAGAGAGCTGAACATAGCCGGTAGCCGTAGTGGTAGCAGTGCGCGCTCGACCGAACCGCTTATTTAACCACTCCAAACGCAATAAGACGATCAGGACGAGAATTTGCTGCATCGTCTCTCATTTTTCGTAATGAGTCGGAACAAAATTAAAAAATACGAGAAAAAAAAAAACATGTTTCGACATAAGGGAATATGCAAATTAAAATGGTTTTTTAACTTTCTTTTCTTTTACATTTAATCGTGGGCGACTGAAAAACGGTACGAAACATAGCTTGTGAAGAATACGACGACAGACTTAACTAAGTTATTCCTGCGACGAAGAAGAATTGCGGTAGATCCGCGATGATGAATGAAAACAATAATTCGTATAACACGAGAGAAAAAAGTAAAAAAAATATACCACGCTGATGAGTCATAAACGATAAAGACTTTGTAAGTAAAAACAAGTACAATTTGTATTATTTTTTACTTAAAAATAATCATCTAAAAAATACCATCATCGTCATTAAGACCAGTTCGGAGTGCGACACGGCGACATCCTGCTCGGACTCGAGTTTACCGCATTGCATCCAGTGTCGAACTGTTTTCGAAGCGTCTCACGCGCGAGACGATCCGAGCTCCCCGATCGCAATTAAATCGGGTGGAAATTGGGGAAACGTCGGGGGGGCGGGGCGGGTGCGGCCGTACGGTGACTATATAGTTATCATTAATTACCCCGATACAAGACACGAAGCTTGACACGGGTTAGCTTACGGGACAGCATCTCCCGTGCCGCGTATTCCCCGTGGGAGCAGTTCCTCCGGACGTTGATCGATTTACCGGATAACACCCGGCGAAATTCTCAGCCGCGAAATTAACGCGAGGATGGCTCACGGCGAGAATCCGCGACTCCGGCGAATTCCCCAAAATTCACTGATACGAGAGGGAACATCGCGAGTGAAGCAGATGTTCGGAGATTCAAAACGTTTGAAATGTTATTGGTACGGCATGTCATTGCCACCGGGGCGTTAGTGCCAACGAATTGCGGAGTTCAAGGTAATTTGGTTGAGACAGGATCACGGCGTGATGGGATTTGAGGCCGAAGAACGTGAAAACGTGCGATGCTCTTTCCGCGCATGGAAAATTAATGTTGAAAATTCAGAGAACCCGGCGAAAGCTTTTTCTTTTAAGGAGAGCGAAGTATGCTCGTTGGGAAGTGTCAGTGCCGGATGCTTGGCGTGTATTCCACTACCGGTTATCGCTGTATATATACATATATATATTTATATATGTATATTCGTTCACCGAGCAAGCTTGCCGGATTATCTTTTCAATTAAAATAACGTCAAGGGCCTTCAGCTTTCTCCAGCCATCTGGCTAGGATTTTGTCCGCCACCGCTTGCGAAAAAAAGCTCTCGGCCACAAAATACTCTGCGACTTGAGGCTAGTCAATGGTACGCAGGAAAAATGTAAATCTACACGGATATCCCCCCCCCCCCCTGCCCCGCTGCCACTCTGTTTCCACTCCAGTGTTCCAGACTTTTCCGGCAATTTCAATCGTCAACTCTAACAATCGTGACGTCAACGTTGAAAAAGGTTATTTCTTGCGAACACGTTCGAGTACACGAGTTCTTACTGACGGTTAATTTGTATGTTTTTGAAATTTTCTTTTTTTTTTCTTTTTTTGATATCAACGTTTGCACTTCAGAGATTTTTACTTCCGACGAACTAGCTCGCTAATTCGCCAGCGAACGCATCAGAGTTACCGGACTCCCGTAACCGGGTAAAATGGAGGTTTGGCTCGCGTGCCAGCTATCCGATGAAAAGCAACCTATACTATGTACGTACAAATGTATATCCGTATGTACGGAGCAGAGACGGTGCGGTAGGTCGATCGCGTGTTCGTTTCTCGCGGCAACTCTGTATCGGACGGGCCGATATTCCTCGCTTGTGACGTATTTACAAGACTCAATTTGACGAGAAGATTGAGATGGAAAAAGAAACAAAAGGAAAAAGGTTCAACCCAACTCCATACGATTGATTGAACTTTTATTTCGTTATGGTTGTTCTCGCAGCGCGATATAATACCGTACAATCCAATTCACCTGTTATTCGATAATCGATAATTATTTTACAATTAACCGGAGAGAATGAAATTAAGATCTCCGTATTTGATTTATTTCTTTATTTTCACAGAAATCTCAGTGAATTCAATGAAGTAAATAAAAAGTCCCCTCCGACCGCCGCAAAGAAAATTAAATTCATATCGTGACAAATGAATATTCCAAGAACATAATTCGTTACATCTTCGTTCGCACAAGACGGATCGATAAGTAAATCGCGTACGAACGTTCCAGCGCGGGACAATCGGTTTGAATTTATCTTTCATCCCCGAGCGAGGTAGTTCCGTAACAAAGAAACGCTTTCGCTGTGGTTGACCGATTACGGCGAAATTGAGGCTTTCCGCGGAAACGACGTGAGTTATCCGTGACTGGCGCACAACCGTTATGACGATATCGCGGATCGGCGTTTGGCTCTTTCACTCGCGCACGGACCAGCGTCGCGGTGTCCGTGGATGCGTGCAACACGGGCTCGTCCGGAACGTGCTCATCGGACCCGCAAACTGTTTGCCATTTCAACGACCGCGAGTGTGTCGTACGGCGCTGTACAAAATGACCAAACGACGGAACGAGATCGCGCAACGGTATGGGAATCATGCGTCGCGAGAGATACGAACCACCCGTGCCAGTGGCGACACAGTGGAAACCATAGAGCGTGCCCGTTGCTCTCATATCCCATGAACCACGGTGGCGGAGGGTAGGAAGGGAAGCCCTTTTGCTCGGAGTCAACGTCGCGGGCGTGAAACGCGTGCATGAACCTCCTGAATTGTGAAATCTGGGCGCGTTCCTGCATTCTTCGCGCTGCGTGCCGAACACCTACGCACGCACACATGTGGACGAAGGCACGAATGAAATGACGTTGGTGGAAAAACCGGAGAGAAATTAATTAAAAATAATTAACAAACGTATGAGAGTGTGAAAGTGGAAAGCCTTAATGAAATATGGAAGACTGAAAAACTCGGGTGAAACATTTCGGCGTTTTTTTTTTTTGCAAAAAAGCGGTGTTACGACAAGATGTCACGGCATCAATTGACGAGCTTAGTTCGTTGAGGGTTTAGGAAATTATATGGGTTTGCAAAGCTTTCCCGGTGTAGGAAACAGAATCCGAATAAGAGAAGACGAAGCAACAGAGAGCGCGCCCCCAACGATCCTTCTGGGCGGTTCGGATATCTATCGTGACCTCGGCGGTCACCCCGGGGCGAGGGTTGCCTGTCATTGATAGTTGTGATTAATGCGCTTGTGGGTTCTTGTCGGCGATAACTCGATTATGCGGGCCATGACGAACGGCTGGACCAAAGCCTCGCATCGGAGCCTTTGCGCGTGGCCTGCTGGACCCTTGCGCGTGTAATGAGCGGTTGGAAGGTCGTGCTTTCGACTTCTTCTGGTGATTTTTTGCAGACTCCATTTATTGGTTTAATCGTTGCAATTTTCTGCAAAACGAGACAGATTGCCGAGATAACGATTGGGATGACTTTATCGTGGTTGATGGGCCCAGAAAAGCATTTTCCTCTGCTCGATGGAATCTTCTCTGTATAATTTATTCAAAGTATTTTAATCACCGACTGATCTAGATTATAATTGAATGAAGAATATAAGAATTGATTGTGGAACGATGATTCATCTGAATTATTCATAATTATCGCAGAAAGCCGAGAAACTTCGACTGGATAATGCTTATTAATGACAGATAGTTGATTGAAAAAGGATTTCGAACCTTCATTTTCATTAAATTAATCCTCCTCGTTCGCTAATGGTCGACGGTATTATCTGACATTAACAACTATTTCAAAATTCACGATACGTTGTGTCGTTGAATAATAAATAACTGCTGTACAACGTCTGAATAATAATTATCGTATTTTCGATCCATTTGTTATGAACTATATAATTCACACTGCAACTATCACGCTCACGCTGCCATTGCAATAGGTGCACTTTACGTCCTGGGTGATATAAAGCTGCTTATGCGTTTCTTTCCCTCAATAAAGCCATATCACCGCTTTTCCATGAAATCAAGGAACGATTTTCGTATTCTATCACCATCAGGTACTCCAAAAATATTCCAATTCGATGCATCTCCTACAAAAAATCGGTATTCGACGAGCGTGCGTATTTATTTTTTAATTTCAATCCGCGATCATGTACTGTTTTTTTGTTTCGATAGCCTTTCAAAGTTTCCCTTCTTTCGTTGATATTTGGATACATTCGTGGCTCGCAACTATGAAGAAAAAAAAAGCAATTCGCCATTTAATGCCCATGATGCCGAGATAAGCTTTAAGCTCCCGAGCCGGTGAATAGCGCAAAGAGGTCTCGAGGCATACACCGCGCGTGGGCGCAGAGCTGGATCATCCTGCAGCTTCGCTTCTCGTCTCGAGTATTCCATCGCACGAATGAAAGTGACAGCCTCGTGTACAATTTTTCTCTCTCGACGAGCTAACTCCGCGCTCGAGAAAAATCGTACCGCGAAAATGTACCTGGCAGTGTCGTGTACGTTGAAATCTCGGAGATATGGCTGTGCGTCACGTTTCCGTGACAATCGCATGAAGTGCGGAGAAACCGCGGAAGCATCAGCGAAACTTAAATGCTACAATTACACGGTAATCTGTCCTGGTATATACTGTCGATAAATTTCTTCAGTCACGGATATACATTTATCATAAGAATTTATTTCTGTCGAGACGATCGAGATGAATAAAAGAAAAATAAGTGAACGATTAAATACAGTCGCAGTTTACGCATGGATTGTCGGATAAAAACGAGCTCCGATTGTATAAGTTCCACGGTCATAGTGGACGAGAAATTTATTTCATCTGATATTTTTCACAATTCACCTGTAGATCGACGATAGACCGAGAAACGTGGCAAAACGGAGAATCGCGGGGCCAAGGGGAGGTTGGGGAATGAGCGCTGGAGAGTAATACCGCGGCAATATTTTGCGAAGCGTAATGCGAAAGCCAGGAGCAACTAGTCAAGGAAAAAGAAAAACGCGAAGTGGGCCACGGGGAGAAGGGGGCTGGTGGAGTGAAAGAGTGGCGAAAGTTTCGCGAAAAGCTCTTGCCAGCTCTGCTCCCCCCCTCTCTCCCCCCGGCGCCCCCATCATCGCTATCAGAGCTACGAAAGCGTGGTTTTCTCATCCGCGGTTCTTTCATCGTTGAGAAAGCGCGTGTATACCGATATTGGAATTCTTCGTAATTTCCACCTTTCGGCTTTAAGAGAACTGCAACCATGGCGAGAGCCGGGCGGTAGCCGACGACCGCCGTCACGGGCTGTAAGGTCTGTGCCACGTCGGACCGAGCCGCGGGTTCCTGCTGCCGTTGGTCTAACGTGATTAAGCTAAAAGCCTTTCCAGACGAAGGATCAGTGGTTCTCTCGACGCTCGCACGGAGCTCCCTCTTCTGTCTGCCGGTAGTATGCTGCTGGTGGTAGTGCTATATTTGTAGTTGAACCAACCGCGAGACACAAAACTTTGCGATTTGTATCCATTCGTTCTCATAAATGTAATTCAAACGTCCGCTGGTATTTATCAAAGCTAGATAATAATTGTCACGGCCCTCCCACGTTATTCTCATATTTACCGGGCCAACTGACAACATTTTTAGTGTCAAACACGGTCGTACCTGGAACGAGGCTCGACTCTGAAAAGCGATTTTCGCTCGAAAAAATATTGAAAAAAAATAAAACGAATTTATCTGCCGTTTCCGGAGTGGTTCCACCTGAGGCCTCGATTTCCCTATACACATAGCGCAGACCGAACTAATATACATATTCAATTTATAAGCCCCGGTATCCTCGCGCCGTGAATCCACTTTATTATTCTAGCTGCGCAAAGACCGTCGAATTTAACGGTATCTCCGATTACACGATGAATTATAACAATCGCGATATACGTTTCGCTGTATAATATCCCGTATTGTGCGAGTGGATAAAATCCGATCGGCATATATAAATTTGAACACCCCCCCAAGTGTATTACACCGGTGTTTCCTCCACGGGTTTGCGAAATTAATCCGGAGGTGGATTTAGACGGATTAGAACTACGCGCCGGGTTGGCTTATCGGCTCGTCGTGGAATAACACCGGTGTCTAACATGCTCCTTGCAATTAGTCAACCGTGGGTCTAGTAATATTCCAACAAAATATGTGTAATCGGAAATGTACGCATCACCGACCGCATACGTGAATTAAATACTGTATGATTTTGATACCGATGCGGTATTTCGTATCTTCGATTCTTTTTTATTTGTCTCTCGTCCGATAAATCCCAGAATTTCGGGGAAAAAATCGTGCAACGCGTGGAAAAACTCGGACCCTGAGCTTTTGCAACGGAAGTTGCAGGTAGAAAATAAAGGAACACGGGTTGTAAGAGCAAAACGAGTCGCATGTACTGTGCCACATAGGCAATACAAAGTATCCGTAGTCACGAAGAGTGTCTACCAAAGCGAGTAGCAGTCAAGAAACGTGTGCAATTCGTTAGAGAAACGAATAAAACGAGAGAAGAGTGGGCTTTCTGGCCAGAAGCGCGAGCATTCGGGTGATGGTCGGGAGAGCAGGGAGTGCCGGCGAACGTGTTCGAGCTCAGGTGTGACCGAGGATAAATCGACTTTCTCGGAATTCAGAAAAAGATGTTCTTGCCGGTGAAGCTTTGCAACGAGACTGCAGCGGGAGGAAGAGAGGGGCGTGTGCGTTTAACAAATAAAGTTGTCGGAACGACGCGCAAGGCGCTCAACGTTGAGGTATACCAGAGCCCCCCCTTGTTCGAGTATATTATGTATACAGCAAGAGTGTCTTACGCTGTACAATAAATACAACCCGGAGTAGCGCGAAGAACGATAGAAGCAAGAAATAACCGAAGATAGCAGGTGGAATTCTGAGGGAATGAGAATAAATCGTGGGTGGAGATGGACCGATCTTCTCGAACTGCGATGATATCCATCCGACTCTCAACCATGAGTACCCAATTAAAATCGAAAGCCCCCAAGACATTTATCTTAAAACGTGATCTCGATGTCAAAAGAGCTTTCGAACAAATTGATTTAGCATCGAAGTCTTTTGTTTAATTTCTTTTCTTTTTCTTTTTCATTTAATTCTTCGTTTCGCGCAAGATTGGGACAATTAACAAACCAAGTTGAGGCGAAGGTTCGAGCAAAGATTCATGCAAACGAGGGCTTTTCGCTTTCTTTACCGTGCTAAGAGCTTTCCTTCCGTTTCTCGAAGATTCGGTTTTTCTTTTTATCTATCGAAACCGCTTCAACCCCGTCTCACCGACGTTTATATCTTTCGTTGAGGTCGAGTACATATATATGACTCCAGACCCTTATTCGCATCTCAGACTCTCCATCCGCGACTTTCAAATCCTCGATTCAACGACTTCGCGGCGGCTTACGACGACCAGGTATTCACGGGCGTTGCACCTTCCGATCGAGACGAGATTTCCTCGTTCTCCGAACGGGCCCTACGGCCTCTGAGAAATTTATTTTCATCCACCTCCGGCTCGCATAATAAATTGCGTCCCTCCCTCTTCCCCCTCGGGCTACCGAGCAACGTGGCACGAATCGTCTCCCGTGGGCCGAGAAGAATCATCCTCACCCCGGAACGTCTATTTTCACGAGTTTAAAGCCCCTCCGAGTTGCGCCGATCCACTTAAGGTCTCTCTCTCCTCCTCTCCCTATCTCTTTCCGGCGATACATAAGGATTTATGCAAAATTTCGTCGAGTCTTGAGACGCATACCGTATATAGATACGCATTTGTAAGCAGCGCTTCCAACGTCTTTTCTTCGACTCGTTCTACGTTCCGTCACCATCGAACGTCGACTCGTCAAAAATATCTTCGGATATGCATGACCTCGGGTCTCCGCACGAACCAGTGCGCGAACTAAAAATGCTCGAAACATCTGTGAGTCGTTCTTGAGCTCCGGGCGATGTACGACGTAATGTGTGTACGTGAACGTGCTGGGTGCTGTATGTGCACGTAACGCCGTACGTTTGGCTCTTCTCCTCACGCAAAAAAAAAAAAAAGAATGAAGCAAAGACGTTGGAGAAGAGGAAGAAACGAGAGGGCCCTGCGAAATAATGGAGGAAAGTGATTTCCGGAAAGTTAAAAGCCAAGGATCAAGGATCGCACGTGAATATATATATACCTTGGTTCACGTTTTCAGCCAGGAGGTCTTTCCGGTTTCCTCGCAATCTTTCGTTCTTCACGTGCTCGGGAGGCCCATACATTCTTTCACGTATTCTTCGCGAAGCTCTCGAGAATCGCTCTTTGTAGGCTCGGAAGTCTCGATCTACTTTCTCGTGCGAGCTCTCGAGATGATCCGGACGCGAACGCGTATAGCGAGAGACGAAGAAATACGAACCGAAGACGTCATGGATAGCGCAATAATGGGGATGAACGAGGAGCTTGTATTGTGTGTGTGTGTCTGTGTGTGTGTGTACGTTGCACCGAAGAACTCGTTATATTTCAATGATATCGTCTCAATTTACTTGAGAATATTCCATCGTTGTCGTTGTCGTCGTCGTCGTCGATGCGGTATAACAAACGATATTGTTATCCGGCCCAGGCGGACCAAAGATCATCCAGTCGTTGAATATATGGAGCAAGTCGCACCGTTTCGCCTGACTGAAACCCTTCTTTCCCCCGATGTGGTCGATAATTTTTTTCCCTCTTTTTACATAAAAAAAAAATCATAGAAAATAGTCGAAAAATCGATTTTTTTTTTTGCATCATAGATTTTTCATTGAATATCAGCATACCGATTCGTTTCGCTGGGCGATGTACAAGAAAGAGCTCTAATTTTGTTGTAAAGTTTGATTGGTAAGAAGCCATTTGACTTTCGATCCCTCGATATTGCCACAGCGGCGAAAGAACGTCGAGCGGATTCGCCTTTTATTTCTGTATTACCGGAATCCAAGGGGATTACCTCTTATCCACCGCTCGGAAATGCTTTCCTTCCGATCCGAAGATATCACCGGCTCGTGGGCAAACTTTTGACTTTGACCCTTTAAAAATTCATTTGTCGTTGAAGCTCTCGGCTGCCAAACTCTTCGCGCCGGGGTTCGAAATTTTCCTCCCGACGAAAAGAACGGAAGAAAAAAAATGCATCTCCGCTTTTATGCCGGCACATAGGGATAATAATGTATGTAAAAAATTCGCGGAAGTCGATATAACTTCGTACTGCGCATAGCCAAACCGGATATCGAAAAGAGTTTTTCGCTGTCGCGTTTCCGGCTATTGACATTCCAAATTCCATTCTACGTTGCTTTTATATTGCACCGTATCGGGTCGAATGTGAAAAATATAAAAACGAAATGAAATAAAACTAGAACGCTAAATAATTCAGGGTTTATATGCTCTGTGTCGCCTATCACACGGGCGAACGTTCATGAACACACAGATGAAAACGGAGAGCAGTCGCGGTATGGCAAATACCCGCGCAACGAGGAGTTAATTGAACGGGCAATGCCAGTGTCCCGATTTGATGTCCATACGAACATTATCAAGTCGTTCACAAAAGCGAATATCCCTTGTGTCTCGCCATCTGCCAAACGCGACCAACGAAAATTGTTGTGCACCCTTCGGACCCCGCCAGCCTCCCTCCCTCCCCCCCCCCCTCCCTCCGCTTGTATGCATAAAAAATAAATTCCCCGGAATTGCCAGTGCGGAGAAAATTGTTTTGTTAAACGCACGCGGTTGTATTCGCGCTTCTGTTGATTCAACGTTGATGCTCGTAGTTGCCGCAAAAGCGAATCGACTCGTCGGGCTAACTCTCCGTGCCGTTGCTAATACATCGACGAGTGATTTTCGCTTTTCGGAAACGAACCGAACGACAGTCGAATGATTGGATCTATTGTTGAAAATTGCATCGAGCACCGGACAGAGCGCGTTCGATGATTTTCGTCGCTTCGCACATCGACGCAACGCGGGTGTGGCAACGAATTTTTGCCTGACCGTGTCGTGTGTAACCACGCGTGACGGATATGAAAATAACGGTCACAAAACCAGCGTTTAATCCACCACAGTTGGTACGTAAAATCGATTTATAGCTTAAAAAAAAAAGGCCATCCTGGAAATCGCATAAAGTGGCGGGAAATTTTTAGCGTTGGGTTTAAAAGAAAAGGAAAAATGAAAGAATTACATAATCTCGAGTAATCGGTGAATCGAAGGAAGCGAGGAGAGACTCGGCTGTAACACGATCGGGAATCTATCGCCGGAGGCTCAAGGTTTATTCGCGTAAGCGGAGAAAAATGAATCGACCGCGGTCGATGGTCGTCAGCTTTTCTGCCTTTTTTTTTCATTTTTTTCATTTCCGTGGTGCGGTTATCTTCACGAACACTACGCACCTATCGGTAGATGATAGCCAGCAAAGCGTTGCGGAAACCGGTGTGCGCCACTTTGTTCCATTACGCGCTCGTTAAACGTACCCTCATATATATACATGTACCACAATTTCTCTCCCTCTCGACGCTCGGTATGACGTACGTACCGCGAGTCTGTGCACGTGGATATGCACGACGGGTATGTATATAACCGAAGAATTTATGCGGAGCCGCGTGAGCGTTCTTTCGGTCTCGTAACTATGCGAGTGGTGTTACACGAGGCGCCGAAAGATCAACGCCGTTGAAATTGTAGGGTACGAGCGCCACAGCGGCGTGCCAGAGGTATAGGCTCGGCGCTTAAGTGGAAATACAGAAGCTAGTACGGCGAGTAGACTTGCCAAACCGTGGGTGTAAGATCGTCGATGAAGGAGAAGCCGGCCGGGCGTAATTGTTTTACGGTAATGAATATTGGATTTTCGTCTCGAACGACGGGCCGGGCTCGAAAAGGCCGACGTCGTAAAATCTTTAACGACGCGGGAGGTACGAAATCACGTTTTTCCACGTCAGCCCGGTACGATCTCGAAAAATCCGCCAAAGGACGACCCGCCAGCAGCTATTCCAGTGCCGCTTGCGTGCCTCGTGCATACATCTTTGTTCTATATGTATACACTACTCTCTCTCTCTCTCTTTCTCGCTCCCTTTCTCTCTCGAATTCTTACTACACACAGGCGCGCCCACCAGCCCTGCCACGCCGAAAACACGGAAATTGGATTTCAGAAAATATGTCAGATTGTATAACTCACACTTTGCTTTTCGTTGGCACTGTAGGTTGCCAACTAAAGTGCATGATTTCGACTCTCTGACTGCCGAATGGTTTGCCTTCGATATTATTATTATTATTTTTATTATTATTATTGTTATTATTATTATTATTATTATTATTATTATTATTATTATTATTATTATTATTATTATTATTATTATTATTATTATTATTATTATTATTATTATTATTATTATTATTATTATTATTATTATTATTATTATTATTATTATTATTATTATTATTATTATTATTATTATTATTATTATTATTATTATTATTATTATTATTATTATTATTATTATTTTTATTATTCTTTAATTGATTAATTAATTTCTTCACTCGCGACCCTGAAAGTAGTTGTATTCTTTCTAACTTACTATTGTCAAATCTAATTATATATTTTTTTTCTGTTACAGGTAAGCATAACGAAAAAAAAACCCTTCTCGTGAAACATGGACTTCGACAATAAAAAATGAGGGAGGAAAACTCCTTGGAAAACTCCGTCGGTCGTGTCGCGAATAGAGAGGAGAGCTCGGTGCTCGTGAAATATTACATATCTACGCCATAGCCAGAGTCGATAATTTCCTGTACCGGACCGTAAGTACATGTCATTGCTACTGCAGAGTGCGTGACCCGCCATTACATTCACCGATGTGCCGCCCGCTCGGAAACGGTCGCGAATAGGTTAGACACATATATGTCGGTATGTACACATCGATGGTAGAAAAGTGCTACATCTAAAATGCATTCTGCATATTGCACTCGAAGACCCCAAGATATAAGTGCATGGACGTAGGGCGAATTTGCCGAGGGGTAAAATAATGACAGCTCGATGACTCGGGCATATACGACTCGCCCACGGACGTTTCGCGACGACCGTTCACCCTTGCGGCGAACGATCGAGACCGAGCCGTCCCGTACTTTGTGAAATATCCGTCGTAATATAATAATATCGTTCGCAGTCTGCGGTATATTTTCGTCCCTTCGCAAACCCTTCGCCCATGCGATATAATTCGTCTAACAGTCGACGCGCCGTTTCAGACGTAAAATCGAATTCTCGATTGCCACGACCCGATGGAACATTCGAACAGTTCTGTACCCGTTCCAGTGGATTTTCGAAAACGATTTTCACCCAATAGCAGTGACGTCGTGTAATTTACAGAAATCTACACGCGCCAGTTTTTCTTTCTGTCTTTTTTAATTCGTGTTTTTTTTTTTTGTCCTTTTCATTTCTTCCCTTTTTAATGTTTGGCCAACACGCCGCACGTCGTAAATCCGCGTCGGGGACAGTTTTCGCGAGAATAGGCGAGACCGATCTGCAGTCCCTTCCGGGCTGGCCGGACCCTGGCAGCACTCGTCGCACACCCGGTTGAGAAACGTGGATGTGCGGTAAAGCCGTTACTCTTTTACGATGCAATAAAAAAAAAAAAGAAAAAGAAAAAAAACTGCGGAACTGTGAGAGAGGGCGAGAGAAATGTAGAGAAAAAAATTACCAGTCCACTCACGTTGTCTCGCTGCGAAACACGATGTACATATCGCATCGTCGCCCCGTGTGCGTCGGTCGTGTTTCGTCCTTCCCTCCCGTCCCCGTCCCGGTGTTGGTACCACACCCTCAAACCCTCGCGGGCTTTTATAAATGGGTTAGCGAGTTTTCTCCGGGGATGCGATATATCGTTACGGAGCTTTAATTGAATAGCGCGCCCAGTTCGCACGTTATTGTACTCATATTGGACTTGGCATTTATTTTGCTTCTTGTCGATTTTTCCGTTTCCCTCGAAGCACGTTGAAGTGTATCAGTTTCGTTTGAACCCATGATATTTGTTCTTTGAAAAGAAAAAATTTAACTTTTTTCGTTCTCGTATTTACCGTTTGTACATTCTCGAAGGAATATGACTGAAATTTAAACAAACGCGGTATCAGTTTCCCACGAAGACGGAAATTGAAGAGAATCGACGCATCGCTCGTCGACGCCGTCAAGTTTGGTCTTCGACGGTTGAGGTCAAACGTATAGCTCCGTGGCGACGTACGAACCGCTATCCAAAACGTATAACCTTCGGCTTTGTATATTAAACTAATATTGACGCTGTGTGACCGTCTATCCGAGAAGATCCAATAGTCCGGTGACCGGGGATCCAGACGACGAGGAACGAGCGAGCTGGGAAGATCCTCGAACGATGAGGGTTCGTGAACCGGGGGGAATAAGGGCTGGGTGGAGAGAATTGAGGTGAGCGATGGAGACGTTTTCCTATCACTATCTCGACCCGCCTCCCACACCTTCCGCGTGGCCAATGACCCACGATAAATTTACCTTTTCGTTCACCTTTGCCGATTCAAGGAGAAACGCGAAGAAAGAATGAAGGACGCCCGAGCGGATGAGCTTCTTGAAATGAAAAGAAACGAGAAACCTTTGCATGCATTCCCTCTGGTCCATCGAACACCCCCGTAAAAATAAAACGATTTTATTCTTTCCTTCAACGAGACAATGTTAAATCGCTGAGCGACGATTTTCTTGTATTCAATTTTTACATCGAAGCAATTTACAATTTACGATGTACATCGGTAGCGATGGAAATTAAATGCACGACCGTAGAAGTGCGTAATATATAGATATATAGTGAACACTATGGTGGTTGTAGAAGTGGAGAAGTTCGCGACTCCGGCCAACTATCAAGCATTAGACAATGACGCATCGTTCTATTTAACGTTTAGCAAAGCTCATTGGGGAAGCAATCAAAACTTAGGCCGAAACTCAGCGAGAGGCTTGCGGGGTTTCGTCGAAGTCTTGGTTTACTGGCGGAATACTGAACGCGCGCCAGTTCATATATAGTTTCGCTTACCTCTCGCTCGTTGCTTCTCTCGTTCTTTGTTTTTTTTTAATTATATCGTCTGACTTTATTTTTTTTTATTGTAACTGTTATTGATATATATTTTCATTGTTGGATATTTCTCTGTTTTTTATACGTAAAGCCGATCTTAAATTTTATTTTATACTTGTATACTTTTATTTTCTCATTTTTGTTTCTATCGTTACATTACCACGGATAATAGAATAAGTCGATGAATTGTTTCGATTAATTGGCTTAACCCTAATTAAATCAATTAGGATTCAACGAACTCGGACGCAATTCAATGCAGGCGAAGACAAAGATTCTGCAAACTTATTTATCTTGGCTTCAATCGCCAAGAACAAAGATCTATTGTAACTGTGGTCGTGTCGTCTACGTATTCGTTTACAATTGTTTCAATCGTTCCTCAAAGTTCTCGATCTATCATATTGTTTTCGGCATAAATTCTGCGTTATAAAGCAGTCGAAGCTTTCGATTTTAATAATGCAAGATTGCTCGGAAGAATAGATGCCATGACGTTAAAGCGCCTTGATGCACAGTTGTTGGTTTTTATTCGAATGATTTTTTCCCATATTACCGAATTAGCATTTTCACGATTTCCAGCACGCCAGTGAAATCGAGAACTTCCATTAAACAGCACTGCAACGTGAATGATAAATATTCCGTCCGACGTGGATGCAGTCCACGACTAAAGCTCGAATCTCACTTCATCATCGGAAATAGAACCTCGTTCTTGCTTTGCCTACGATCGATTTTCCATAAATCAAGGATTTTCGATAACGACTAAAAGTCGTCGAGGGTAGACGAAACAATCGTCGAACGCTGAAGCGTTTCGCAAAAGTTTGCGGCAAACGTTATCCAACGAGACGGCGCGCGGAAATTCCCAGAAATGTTCCGGAATTTCAACAAAACGCGATAAAGAAAAAATGTTCTTCCGTCAGGATTTCAAAAGCATACAAATTTGAAAGCTCACCGCCGGATTCGTCAGTCCGGTTAAAAATCTGTGGAACGGTGGATCCTTCCGGCGGTCGCGCCTCCCTTAGAGTTTGTTATATAAGAAATAAAGGAACCGCAGGTCGATTCGAATGTTGTTGAGTCGACGAGACGACTGCAGTTGGCTCGTTGCCAGTACAAAATGAGAAGTTAGTCAAGCTTCGCTCTCTCTCTCTCTCTTTCTCGCTCTTTCTCTCGTTGTCGCGGTCGTCCTGGTGTAAGTACCGCATTGCGCGGCAAAACTTTTCTCCGTCTCCGTTGGTTTCCGTTTGATCAAATATTTGATACACAATACCGTCCTCGTTGGACCGGATGTATCGAAGTGGTCCACGATAATTGCAAATTCGCCGAATTACTTATTTTGCTTTGAAAATAATGATTCACTTCAATTTTTATTGAATGTGATTTCTTCGGGACAAACAATTATAAAAACATGATAAAACCTCAATGGATTGTCGGCGAAATCGTAGGATCGGAATAATAGGAATGTGTCTCAAATCGGTCGGCCTCGGAGAGTTATTGCAATCGCAAGCACCTTCTGCACGTACACGTTCAGTGACGCACCGGTGTGTTACATTTTCACTCTCGTACGTGATCCACCCAACTTGTCGCATCTCCGACACATACATCGCCTCTACGTATACGCACGCATGCACGCGAACTCGAACACGCGATCAACGTACCCGAGCCCCGTCGACGGCGGGGTACGCTTGGGAAATTAGAAACCTTATTGATTCTTCTTTTCTACCTCGTCTCCAACTTTTGCGTCCTCTTTGCCGTTGAGGGTGCAGCACCGCGGGTCTCCAGGCGATACGCAATTTACCGGCTTGTTTGTGCCTATAAATAACATGCTTTGAGAACATCTCGACGACGTTTGAGTACATGTAAACTTTGACTACGTACTGCTAATGCAAGAACGTCTAGGATCGCGCATCGGTGCGTGATTTTTTTTTTTTTTTTTCAGTGCGTAAACGTCGAGATGCGTTCAAAAAAAGGTACTAACTTAAGGAATCCTCTTCTCGCCCTTTCACCTCCCATCGACACGGGACGTCCCGTGTCCCACCAAGCCGTTCGATCGAAACGACGTGCTCCACGTTTCTCAACGTTCTTACTCGCTCGCGCGACGTTACACGCGCTGTCAATGTAGCACATCGTCTTAACGAGCGTTAAAGTTAATAGCCACACTTTCCACGGAGTACCCGCGTCATCCCAGGACTTTATCGATGCCCAGTTCTTTTTTCGCTCTGACTTTTTTTTTTTCTATCCTCTCCGTCTCTCGTATACTCGGTCGTTCTCGATTTTTTTTTTATTTGGTTATCTTCATTTTTACGGGTTTCCGTGCAACCGAGCACGTCAATGAAGTTTCAACGCCAATGGGACCCATAGACTCGATTTTTATATCATACCCACTCTCACTTTCGTATTTTTTATTCATTTTATTTTATTTTATTTTATTTTATTTTATTTTATTTTATTTTATTTTATTTTATTTCATTTTATTTCATTTTATTTTATTTTATTTCATTTTATTTTATTTTATTTTATTTTATTTTATTTTATTTTATTTTATTTTATTTTATTTTATTTTATTTTATTTCTGTGAAGGAAAAGTGCACGGGTCGCTAGACTAATCTGTCATCCCCAAAATCCACTTATAGCCTATAAAGAGTACAGAAGCGGCAAAGGGGCGGAATTGAGAGTGCAGCGCGGAGGGATAGGAGAATCCCAGACGTATATATAAGATCGCTTTGAGAGGACGCGTGTAATAAAGGGAAGTGGAGTTCACAGATAAATTGAGTTACGGGGAGTCGAGCGTTCACCTACGGGAACGTCTCTTTTCCTACACATCTTTCGTAACCTTTTTTCCTCGAGCCTCCTCGCTGCAACGACCGGAGACGGCGCACGGTGCAGTCGGAGGACAAGCTTCGCCGTACACTTTTCGAACGTAACCGCACGGATGTAGGATTCTCGTTCGTCGTATGTGAAGGTGCATGTATGTGCGGTTGAAAGACGTTGTACTGCGCTGAAACGATGAGGAGCGAGGATCGTCGGCCGAACGAAAAGACGCACCGAGTGGTTGATACAAAAGTATGAGTCAAAAAGAACTTTTTCATTCTTCGTTCTTGCTTTGTCCAGTGAGACTGTTGCCGCGAGTTTTCTTGGCTCTTCTTTCATCCGCTATTGACGTGACGAAAATGCAACGAATTTACTGACCGTCTTCGCTCTTTCGCTATAAGCGCGTCGAGAAAAGTGAGAAAGACGAAGCAACGGTGGACGACGATTAAATTGTGGGTAACCACCACGATTGCCTCAACTCCGAGGCGTGGTCGGCAACGGTGAGACCGGAAACGATGATTTCGTGTACTCCTGCAGTGTCCCATTTCATTATTTACCTGGTAAATGCATTCTACCGCTTTTTAACTTCACCGAGAAAAATTATGTCGCAACCTCTTTGTTGATCAATGTCGCGTACTATAGATATACATTATCGTCATGCGCAACATAAACATAAGAAAAATCAAAGCAGTCCGAATGTAATTAATTCTCAGAGTCGAGAGCGTTTTGTATTGCGAGTGACGAGTAATCGAATCACAGTAATGACAAGCGCTAATTACTCAACTAGAAGTGATTTATCGTCAGGACCTTATCGCAGGTGAATGATATAATTTCGGAGAGATTAAATTTTTTTCCCACGAAATTGAAATCGTATACTCTCCCTCGAACGCTTTTCAAGACTTGGCGAATTTCGCGGAATGCCGAACGTTTCCGTAAAGTACGAACATCGGGACGATAAACCGTGATTCTGCAACCGCAGTGAGTGAGCAAAAACATTGGCTGAAGAGCAGCGTTCCAAATTCTAGATCCTGTGACTACGGCAGGATGGCGGGCTGTGCGCTCTGGCCACGTTTAATGGCAAGTTTTTTTCGAGAACAACCATGGGCACCAAAGCGAGAGAAAGAGAGAGAGAGAGGAAGAGAAAGAAGAGAGGCAGGTCCGGAAACGTTACCGGTCATAAAATTTTAAAGCGACTTGTTCGAGAGGCAGATAGTGAGCCGGAGGAGGGAAGTGGTACTGCTGTTGGTACTCCATGCTGAAATTCCATGTGTGTGCGAGTTAACGTCGCGCACGGGGTGAGACTCACACTCCCGGACACGCGCCACCTTCATTCCCAACCTATACCCCTATGCATTCGTTCGAGCTTTTATTCAACCCCGACTTTCCACCGACGCTCCTCGCCCACAGCCAGCTGCAATTGATTTTTTTTTTCTCGTCGAAGAACATTGAACTCTATAGACGACTTTTGTTCCCCGCCCGCACCATAATCACGCGCGTTTCCTTCGTCCATTATCGAAGCACTCGAACTACGATAATATTTCCCGCGTCGAGTCAAGTCAATCCGGATATTCCATCGAGGTCATGACGCAGTGAAACGTTATCGTAGCGACGATTTTGCGACCAAAATGGGTGGCGGATTGTGAACCATTTGTTTGACTCGCAGCTTGCGTCTTTCGTTTTCCGAAAGTCGTTGGTCCTCGTATTTCGGTATCCACACGGTCGCAGCCGCATCTTCGGATTCACGGCTTCGCGTACTTTTGCTACCGATTGGGGTGGGTTTACTTATGCCGCGTGTATATACTTATCGAGTGCACCGGCGCACGAGTAACGAAAGTTAGTAGGGTTGCCCGTTCTTGTGATAAATTCAGTACGGGTACGAGTCTCGGAGACGTTTAATTGGTGAGAAAGGCGGGGAGGACGGTGGAGAGAGAGAGAGAGAGCGAAAGAACGAGAGAAAGAAAGACGAGACGACGAAGTACGGAAGTTGCGCGTAGTAGCTGATTTTGTATTCCGTGTAACGCGAAGCCAGGGTTTCGAATAAATCTCTCGAAGACGTACGTAGCTTTGGATTTTTCCGACGACGACCATCCACGACTTGCCTGTGCCACGACGCGCAAACCCCATCGATGTTGAATGGAACGAATAATTCTACGGTACAATTTGAAAGGCAATGCTTCGCAAGGTATTCGTTTCCCATTATGGATGGAATAACGTAAACCGTCGATGCGTTATTTTTATTCAATTTCGAGAGGAATATAATTTGTTAATGTGAAACGGTTTCGAAGAGGTTTGCAATTTAAACTCAGTATCCATTTACGTAAGTGCACAAGTACTTGAATATTACGTGTTAATAGAGGACAGTTGTGCAACCGGATCTCCGGTGAAAGGCAGAACCCGCACGGTACTCGCAAGAGATTAGAGAGAGAGAGAGAGATATATATAGAGAGAGAGGGGGAGAGAGAGAGCCAAAGCAAGAGAGAGATAGAGGACAGTCGACATAGCTGATGGACATACATACGGATGAGCTATACACCGTGCGCTATCTCCAGAACCGAGCATTAGGTAATTGCCTGCAGTTTCTATGTAACGCTAACAGGCCATTAACGGTAGGATCCCAGTCAGCCAGATGCATTTTCCCAAGGATCAAACGCCTATTACGGCCCTAAATCTGCATTGCACTCCCGTGACTGGCACGGGTACAGACGCAGAACTCAAAGCGATTGATATATAAAAATGCTTCGTATACTCGTGATAAGTGCATAAATATAATTAATTCCCCAAAAAATCAATGTCATAACGTACTTTCAGGACGTGTCAATTCTCGAGTCACCGGAAGCGAACGTGGAAAAGCAAAATACGCTTTGAAAAGCCGTCTTTGAAACTTCCTTCCGGCGACTGGGACGCATCGACGACGTTTTATTGACGCGCAGAACGGCCGGGAAAATGTTCGACGACGTTCTGCCTTACTCCCGTATTTTTCCAGCTTCTTTGAGACGTACGAGGTATAAGCACGGGGGCACTGCGGTCTAAACGAAAGCTCCGGCGTTCACCAACAGAACCGCGGGGGAAAAGAGACAGACGTGTGGAGTCACGTTCGTGGACGAAGATAAGTGAATGGACCGATGCCTCGGAGAGCCAGTGAAGAGAGAAAATCGGAGAGAAACGGATGATGGCGGCCGTTTGAGAGATTTTTCGATTACGGTTGAAGAATGTAAATATGTACGATTTCGCGGTCTAATAGTTTTTATCAATCGCTAAACTCATCGTGTCTCCGTGATTCGAACAATTGTGAGAAGCTTCCGAGGGTTGCAAACGTTTTATCGAAAATTCACGACAATTCGTGGTTAGCAAATCGACTTATAGTGAACTAAGTATATCGTACGAGGCGGAGAACGTGATCGAACATTCGCGATCGGAAAATATGCGATATATCGAACGACATTTCGAGTGAATGATCTGCTCGCCGTTCTGGCAGACGGTGAGACAGCCCCGACGCACGGGGCGACACCCACCATATTTGTATCCTCAGAAGTTTTCATCTACATCTTCTCTCGAAGGGCTTGTGTCCGCTACACGAGTCTGTCACTATAGCACACTCCGTCGTACGAGAGTACGTCTAAGACGATAAGTCTGCTCTCACGACGCTTCGATGCTTCTTCGCCACAGCGCCGTGCTTCCGTTCTTCCAGCGGTTTCCGTATATTCCACGAAGGATTCTCGATAACTCTCGCGAAGTTGAAGAATGAGAAGCGGTGTGTGACACGGGGAAAGACGAAGAGGGGGATGAAGAGAGAGAGAGAGAGAGAGTTTCGTTTCTCGTGCTTGCGGAAGAAGTCGCGTCTGCACTTTGGTTCGTTTCTGATCACCGAGAGAGCAATCGTTATCCAATGCAAAGAAAAAGGTTCGATCGAGAATTCATACGTCTCAGGTGTCGTTATAAAATCATTATCAATATAAAATCGTTAAACTGTAGATTTCGCGCTATCGGCATCTGGTTTGTCGTACCAACCATTTCTCCAACTCCGACAGTGCGACAAAAACGAGAACCAAGAAACCAAAACCAGCATCTCAGGAACTAAAAACTCGGTTCGACCACGAGGTGTAATAAATGGTTTTCCCTGTAGGAACTAAATTCCATGAATCATTATTTTTAAATTCATTTTTTTATGCGATAGCATTTTGCTTCCGGCGTGGAGGAGCTAACAACACAGGCACCGATGACGGTTTAATGTTTCACCGTAAACTGAGATCATTGGAGCGTGGCTCGAAGCCAACACCGTAAACTCGACCAGTGACAAGCATCGGAATAAACTGTAAAAACCCTGCGACTACGGCGACGATAGGCAACATCTAGCCGTGTGAAAAAAAAATGGTGTCGACAAAATTAACTCATCGAGACTGCAAGCTCTGGCGATACGCTGTAACAAGACGATAGCACACCGCTGTCCAGATGAAATTCTCAGCTGTAAAGGCGGAAGTATGGTGCGCTGTACTACTGCCCAGTAGAACTCCGATAGTCGAGTAACTCCTCCTGAAACCTCCACCCGCCCCCTCCCCCAACCCTCCCCGACAAAACGTAATTTACTTTACGTCCCTGCTAATTGATTTTGGTTGTTTACGGGCAACTTTATAGCTTAACCCCGCGAGTTCGCGAAGCTCTTCCACCCCACTCTCACACTTTCCAACAACAGGACCGTTTAAGAATTTAAAGAGCAAGCGCGGCCTCTTTTCCCTCGGCCCTGATACGGCTCCGTAGAACAGTTCCGAACGAGCGTGGACCGGACGAGGGGTGAGCACTTTCCTACCACATTTCACCGCGGTACATGAAATTCCTCATACCTCGTGGCGACGGGCAGATCGTAAACGAGCTATTCGAAGAATCCGACGGACAAATGGAACACAAAAAAACGCATTTTCACACGCCGGACTTATCGTTCTTTCAAAGCATCTAATGATTTCGCTTTTCATCGTTGTCTCGATCGTGCGCGGCTGTCACGTTTTTTTTCTACATTAGAGTGATCCCCGTTGACGAGAAAACGATACGTGAGATCGATCTGGATTACGAGCAACTGTTCGAGAGGTGAGATATCGATGAAGGGTTATTTCTCCCAGAGAAAAGATATCTTTTTCAGATTCGTGGATGATGGGTTCGATATACGACGTTATATCTAGGTAGGTTTTAGTACCACAAACGCACCCCCATCCTCCATATTTTTCACAAACTTGTACGAATACACTTTTACGGCTTCCCACTCGCTGGCACCGTGCTCAACTTATTTTCCTTTTCTTTTCTTTCGAATCTTCCTTCCCCAGATTTGAATCATCTCATTGATAAATCCTCTTCAATCCCGGAAAATCTTCCTCGGCTACGCGGAGCAAACGTAATTTACTTGTAGTTGCGGATAACCCCGGGGATTCTCGAGTTACCTTACAAGACAGCACACGGACTGTAATTAATCCAAGGTGTTAAATCAAGGCGGCGAATACTCGCTCTTTCCACCATTCCATGGCTGCACTCTCGGGTTCGCGCTTCGGGGCTGGTTGAAGCCGAGGCGACATGCAGTCTTGGGTCGCTTCGTTGCCTCTTGAGACCGCCTGCCACGTCTTTCCGGCGGGAGCGAAGTCAAATTTGGTCCGTGGCTTAAAGAGGTCTTACCGGGATACTGGCATCGCGGTAAACTCTGCAACGTGTTATACCCTCGACTCATCTAGTCTCTCCCGGTGTCTTGTCTCAGAGCTTTGTAATTGAGTTGCCCGAGCTTGATCTCGCTCACACACGGACCGTGCTTCTGATTCTTGATTTCAATTATTTTTTCATTACAGCAAAGTCATCTTTTCAATTAAAAAAAAAAACTATAACAGCTTTATCTCGTGACCCCAGCGACTATCATTCCGAAGAGGGATGACTTTTTTCGCCCGAAGGCTTCAATGGTTCCGAAAATATTTACGACGTTACTTTGTGCCATATTATAAAATTTAATTGGCAAAGCTTTTATAAACTCTCACACTCGACTAGTATACTGCAAGAGCGTCGTACATTTAATAAGAGGTATCTGTCTTCCGGTCGAGATCCTCGCGTTTTATATGTATACACACGACCGCAGCACCTCACAGGTTTCTCCCTTGGGCTATTCCTTATACACCAAAGAGAACGAGCTAGTGGCCGAGACAAACTTTCCCATGAATATTCTCCATCGTGTACGTATTACCGATATTACAACGTCCCCCCATCGCTTTTGTGGTTCCAGCGCGTACAAGATTATTGCGATTTCTCATCCCCATACGAAGCTTCCCTGTATCGCAAAACTGGTATGCAATATCCGCGTTGCATCGGGTACTTGGTAGTCCAACGCACAATTCTCATCTACCATTCTATCGCCAAACTTTGAATATTCCATATGCATTATTCCACCTCGATTAATTACAATTTCAAAGCAACGAATTTCGTTAATTCGCCGAAAACCAGACGGATATAATAGCCGTTGAATCATCCAGATCCCTCGTCATTCTCGGTATCCCCGAGTCGACGGCAATTGCTCCGGGAAGACGTAGACATCGCCCAACGGTGTAGACCTTGCATAGAACCAAACGACAATTGGTACATCGTGGAATTGTTTGTCCCACAATACTACCATGAAAATTAATCATTCCGGTTGAGGAGGCAACTTTGGCGTTGCGGTGCTGATTCGCTTCCTCTCTGGCGCTCTCTCACTCGCCATCTCTGCTTTCTCGTTGGTACAGGGACGTTCTCGCTAATCCCGTCTGCGAACGCTCTTGCTACCTCAGTAGCTTTCTCTCTTGTCGACAGGACGACGTGGCGTAACTTCGCTTGGCGCTGCCACCGAAAGAGGGTGGGAGAACCTAGGAAGGGGCGGGAGGGGGTCTCGGGCACTTAACTGCAACTCTCCTCGGCTTTGGTGGCATTTGCATCCGTTCGTCAGAGCTGGGAGCCATACCGTACTCCAGTTTGGTACACCGAAGCAAGAGGAAAGTCGAACTATAGCGCCCGGCCTCCTCTCCACCGTCACTCTATGTCCCTTTGTGAACTGCCCAAACTTTGCTATGAGCCCGCGAGGAGAAATTCGGGTGTAGAATTTATCTCGAGAAAATGCCAGTTCTGACTTTTCTCTTCGACCCCCTTTCGCTACGTTCCTCTCGCCGCGGAACTTTGACAATGGATCCCGGGTGAGGAACGTGACTACTCAGCCTTTTTCGAACCATCTGTCCGCGATTGAAATACGTTACTTACACATTCACGATGAATTATCGTTGAATTTTTAATGCCAAGATGTTTGACGATGATTGACTGAAATAAATTCATGCCAGATAGTGGCTAACGTTTTTACATTTCGAGAATTCGTACTGTTGGAATTCAATAATAATGATAATAACAATAATATCCATTGGCATTCGAGTTTCGCAACTTGACGCGTTCGCGATTGTGATAATTCGTGAAAAATGTAAAATTGTTGAAGAACAGTCCAAAAACGTGACGGACGAAGTGTAGCAATCGAAAACACCTGCGACCGGCGCGCCCTCTCTGCGCCTCCGCCATATACCGTTGAAACCAGTGTGCACGAAAGCACGAAGCTCACGGGCGGTGTGCCACGTAGCCATCGTACGTGCGACAGGCCGTGTGAAACACGTGAGAATCAATATTTTTTTATTCGACAATCCACCAAACGAATCGGCAATAAGCGGCACGCGGGCTCAACCGTCATACCTCGCTCCTGCTAAATCGGTGTGCCGTCTTGCCCTCCTCTCGTATCCACTGGCGCAGAATGCTTGAGAGTCGGTACTCGCGTTATACGCGGAGAAATGCCCGAGCGAAGCTTTTATCGAACGGTACAGTAAAATAGTGCGGACATATTGCACTCTCGGACACTCGGTTAGTTATTCGGTATCGGTATTGCGCCTTTCTCGATAATTTACGAGTTCGACTATCGGTTGATTATTAAAATTCCACCGCCACTTTCGGTTTTACTATTATTCTCCGAGCGTTCTTATTGAAACGATCCATCATTGATGTATCAATTATCGGCCAAAACAACCATTTTTTTCATCCTCTCGAGAAAAAAACAACGGATCAATGTAAAAATCAAGAGAACATTTTTTTTCTACTTACTTTTACTTCCAAACGAACGTTAGTGCGAGAAGTATTGTTCGTAAATCGGGCAGACTTGTTTATTCTGAACGTGCAAACACCGCCGGTAAAACCGAAGAGTTAAGCCGGTTGATAGAAGGGTAGCAGACGAGACAGGCGTGTAACGAAAGAAGCGGAAAGACACGAAGGGGATGTTTTTCTATTTTCTATTTTTTTATTTTTTACCGGAGGCAGGAACAACCGAAGAATAGAACGACGAGAAACGTAGAAAAGCATCCCGTTTCTTTTAAACAGGAAGGCAATTGAAGCCGAAGCAGTAGACTTTTCTCGACTGAAAAAATATCAAGGATACGGAAAAAAAAACAGAAGAAGGAGAAGAAGAAGAAGGGAGCAGGGCGATAGACACGGGGGCGTGCGGGCTGAAAGAATAACGAAGAGAAAAATATCCGAGCCAAGGAGAGGGTGAAAGAAAGAAAGAACGAACAAAAAAAAACGTGGGTGGGGGCAAAGGAGACAGCATGGCGGGGGTCTCGATGGAATTTACTGCGCGTCGGAAGTATTCTAAGAGGGTTGCTTCCACGCGGCTGGATGGCAGAAAGTGGAAACGGGTCTGCGTGGTTTATTTGAATGCCTACTTCAGCCGCGACTCTTATACCAGTCTTGATACCAGACACTGAAAAAGAGAAGAAAGCTTTCATTATAGATGCCCGAGGATGCTGTCCACATCCCACGCGAATCATCTTGGATCTTGAGAATTCGAGGAAAAATAATAAACAGCGCAGGCCTATTATTTTTCTCCACTCAAATGTTTCTGCCGGAAAATTATCATACCCGGACAATGAGTCCATGAACGAGTTAATAAATCCAACGAGATAGTGCATTCGCGCCAGAAGAGTGTCCGCCGCGGTTGGAGACTTGCAGATATTAATGTTTTGTAAAAAATGTGTTGTGCTGCAGCCCTCAGTTGCGCCATAAGCAGAATTGTCCGTTCATTCAATCCAAGCTCTGTGAGCGAAAAAAATGATGTAAACAGGTACAAAAAACGTGCCTGTGAATCCGTAAGATCAATCGCGATAGAGCTTAGACCGATCCGTGGTATCGCCCAAGCAATGTCTGGCCGATTTGTATACATCCGACACCGAATAATATTTTTCCGGGATGCTACAATAGTCTCGAGTATTTCGTCAAAGTTATATTTCATATTTCCGCCGCTCGTGGGAAATATAAAACGCGTCGTAACAGCGGTATGATTGAAACCCTAAACTCCATCGATATCAATAACACCGGCTTGCTGTTTCATACCCCCTGTTATTGTTCGAACAGAGGGGCACGAGGGAGAGAGAGAGAAAGAGGGAGAAAGAACCGAGGGTGAGAGAGAGATTTATAATTGAATTGTCAGATTGATCGCTGTGGAGAATCCTCGTCGCTGAAGCACGTCGCATCAGCGCACCACGTAACGAGACCCATCGGTCAATCATTCCCAGAGGATTCTGTTCATCCAGGCTCGGATGAACATGTATGTGTGTCTGCGTGTGTGTGTGTGCGAGAGAGCCACAGAATCGGTCATCGAAAGACGGAATTTTGGGGATTCGAGCGGCAAGTTCCCATGGCTCTGGCACGAGGCTTAGAAGTCAGGACACAGTATTGTAGTTACGTAGCATAGTATATTATGTGGCATGAGTGTGTGTATTATAATATATATATGTATACATAGCCGTGTGCTGGATTAGTCGTGTGTGGTGGATATGCCGAAGCAAAGGAAGATCTCACGAGGGTGCAAGTGGGACGGCGCGGATGTCGGGACGAAGGACCAAACGGACAGGTGATCCTGACAAATGACTGCGTAGTCCGACAGTGACAGCTTCGAGCCATCCGCCATGACCTCGGATCCGTCCTACGAAGAGCTTTTCCGTAGGCACTGCCTTGATATGGTATACGTTAGATATAGACACCAACGAAATTATTATTATTATTATTATTTAAACGTTTGCTGGACATAATTACAATCATCGGCGATGGAAATGGAGCTTATTTCCTCGCTTCAACGCCTCTTTAATTTTCGATATGGCTCGTCGAGCCTGAATTAAAAAAAAATTCAATTTTACCGACGAACCGAGCGGCGACATGCAAAAGGACACTCAATGCTTGTCGTCGTTACCGCGATCGATATAATAATACCGTGCCACGCGATCCTCGTGAATATCCCAACGTTGCCTTAAATTACCACTTGCCGATCAATTGCTGTCGCGCGCCGGCGACCAACCCGCAGCTCGACTGTCGCGAACGCCCGGTTATATTCCCTCAGCCCCGAGAGACACAAAAAAGTGGCTTAAAGGCGAACGTCGCATTGTCGTACGACTGAGCGAAGCTACCCTTACGACATCGGGAGTCGCGCGAAAGCCAAACGTGGCTTTAAAAATATAGATATTCCGTCTTTTCTCCATTTCCATCGGTCTCTCGCTTTATTCACATTTGCTTCATACCCGAGTTCCGGCTTTTGATATTCACGAGTATAATATCACGTTATTTTTGTCCTTGCCGGATATTAATTATAAAACGTTTTTCTTTTCTTTTTCGTTCAAGTGACCGGTATAAATAATTGCGTACAGCGCGGTTATACGCGCATTCGCGAAAGTCTGTCAAGTACTGGTTTTTTTTCTTATTATTTTTTTATTTATTTTCCACGCTCCTGTTCTCGAGGATTATGTGGCAAGAGCGTCACGTAGTGTATCAAGAGGTGTCGGGGATCATTCCCGTCGGATCGATCAACCACTCTCGACCTTTCCGTCCTTTCTCGACCTGTGCTATCTCACCCTTGCTCGCAATTTCCCCGGCCATGCCCATGGCAACACTGTCGTCACTGACTACACAGTTTCGCCAGACTCGCCCGGAAAGCCTCTTCGAATCCGTCACATCCGCCCACGGAGTTCTCTCGCTTTTCACTCGACAAGTTGATGCGCAACCGCGCGAACGAGCCGTGAATCTACACAAGAGAACGCAACCGTTCACGGCTACGTCCACACGTTTCGAGGTTCGTCGCACGAAGGTCGGAGGTCGACAACCAAGCGTTCCATTGGCCAAATCCCGGATTTAAGGCTCTCGACACGCATGTCCACGAATTTTTCACGACGCCTGACCGTGGACGTCGATTACACGATGGTTCTGGAATTGAACGGTGCGAGAACATTGATCGAACCACGATAACTCGCCGTGCCTCGACCATATTCTTTCATTTTGCGGATGTGTACCTATCTTCGTTCATTCCGAGGATTTAACGAAGAATGGATATTGATTGCCATAGGCTTCACGACAATTGGCCACGACGCCGTGGGGCTATTGGTTCTTCTTCTTCTTCTTCTTTTTTTTTTGGCTCCACTTTTTTCTTCGTGTTTTTCTTCTTCACGGTATTGGGGTCGCAAATAAAATGAGAAGAAAAGTTCTGGCTCGTGAAATTCCCCGAGTGCGCGACGTTCGACGACTCAATTATATCCATTCGAATCTGCTGACAATCACCCGAAAGCTTTTTCGCTTTACTCTTGTCTGTCATTTCATTTTCTCGTCTTTTGATGAAAAAAAAAAAAAATTGCAATTGACGAGTAAATCCGGAGCAAACGATCTGAATTATAACGAAATGTTCTCATACATGAGAATCGTTTTCTTTATCACTGATCTCAAGAATAAAACTGATCTTCCGTCGGTACCTACGACCTGAAAGTCTTTTCAGAATGAACGTTAAAACGTATCGAATCACGAATGTGCGCGCTGCACTCGCGAACTCGCGCACTGCCAATCTACTTCAAAAGTGCCGACTCGACTCGCGTCGCTGACTCTCTCGCAATTTACGCCTTTAATGGCGATTCTTCGTATTGCCAGACGTGTTGGTAGCGCGGGGGTGCGAACGCGAGAGCGAGACCGAGCGAGCGGAACCACCGAGCCCGAAAGCGCACGTGGAAAAACTTTCAAGTCGTTTCGAAATGACCTGGCCCGAAGTCGAACCCAAGCATCGATCTACTTCTTCCGATAAAACGATAACGACGAACGAAAGATTTCCGATCGGCCGTGACTCGGCTTTTGCTTAAAAAATAAAATAAAATTTAAAAAAACGATCGCACTAACGCCTTGATACGCGTTTTATCGAGAAAAAAAATGCGGCTCGCTGCCATTTATAGGAATATTGAATATAAAAGAATTGTAGATTCCATTGTACCCGAAATGAATGCAAAAATTTAGTTGAAAATGTGAGAATAATCCTGAAAACGCAACGTCGGAAAAGAGTTACCGAGTTTTCGTAGAAAACCTTGAAACATAATCTTCAACCTCCGTCACGGTCATCCGTTCAGCAGGACGAAGAGAATGTTAAAGTGTCAAGAAGGTAGTCGTCTACCTTACGACGTACCAGCAATTTTCGGGGCAAATAATTCTTACTTTCTTCCACCCCCGTTGGCTGTCTCTCATTCGCCGTCCGAGGTTCTCCAGCCGAGGTCTTTTCTTTGGGAATGCGAGGAACGTTTCCGGTAGCTTCGTATTCGTTAGAAACCAGAGAAAGCCCACCCACAGCGGCGACATCCACTCGCCCGACGACTCTTAACTCAAACAAACGGCGGGAGAGAAACTCCCAAGACCCAACGTCGCCGTTATTACCCGCTGGAAAACGGTTTCGCCGTGAAGGACCGACGGATAAAGAGGTTGAACATTTTTTTTTATCTGCGTCAAATCCGTGAGGCAACGGGTTACGAATCCGAATAATCAACAAAATAAATTAACGCGATCGGTGTATCTCCTCAACGTTTAAAAAAAAAAATAGAAAACGTCATCCTAAAAATCTGGAAAAATTTACGAATGAAGCTCACGGTTTCTATCTTACGATGAAATTTTGAAATACAAACTTCCCCTAATTATTCATTATAAAAATAACAATAACCAAATGAACTGCGAGAACTTAAAAATGTTGGCCTTGGTCAAATCGACCCTACGACACACTAATCGGGTTAACAAATAACAACAAAAATAATTTTAAAAGACACAAAATTTCGTCTAACTCGTGACAGTTTTTGGTTTAGACGACGACGAAAATTGTACACGACTGATGCACGTGTATTACACGAAATACGTGTGTATGTTACGCGGGAACGTGTTTTGCTTTGCAAATCCGAGGTCGACGCGCGAAGTGACGCGAAGCCGGGCCATTCGGCGATTTAACGTTTCCGAAATCTCGCGAGAATGACGCACGGGAACGGGCCTGCAACCGTCGGTTCGTTCGCGTGCAACGAGAGCAAAAGCCGAGGTCTCCGGGAGACCGCGCCACACCTTCTCATGCATATTCGCCGAGCGGACGAGAGATACGAACCCCCAGCGAGAGAGGGTTGAGAGAGGAGCGGAGGTTTATGAAACGTAGAGTTTACAGTGTTATCCTCTTGGGCCAAGGGAGCTCTCCCCCTTCTCGTCGAAACGTCCGCGCCGGTGGGTTACATATGCCAGATATTAATTCCAGACCTTACGGTTTACGGTCCGGGATCACCGCGTAGAACATTTTCAATGTCCTATATCCGGCTCAGGTTCAGGCGTCACTGAAATTCCGACGAGGAGAACGTAGCACCTCACGTTGTGCCGTCACGACGCCTCATTCGGGTCCAATATTCTCGGCAATGAGACATTAATCCAAATCAAAAATAAAATAGCGTAACACCATCGGTAATTTAAAAAAAAAATAGCTCTCAAAGGCGGCGTCAAATATTGTTCTTCTCGAAACTTTATTTAGACCCTTTGACCTGGATCGAGTCAAGACAATAATACCGTAAGATAATCTTGCCTGCTTCAACATGTTCGTTTCCGGCAACCAATCACGCCTCTCTCTCATTGTTTCACACACACGCACATACATTCACACTGCATGCGCTGTGTCACTTCTGTTATTACACCACAATACATGTACTCTCTCTCTGAATTATCATGTTACTCACAACATTCGCGTTTTTTTTACGGGCAGTTTTCAGTATTCGGTCCTATCATCCGAGGGCTGTAAAACGGTGGAAGATATACAAGCTGTATCTCGTCACCGACTGTATCATTCCCGAACGAATTTCCTCTCTCTCCTGTATATTATGAATACTGTGTCGTACAGTTGCGATCGCGAGCGTTGCTCGTTGACTATCGGGCGTGCACGCTCGAGTGGATTGCGCTTTGAATGATCCTGATGCCGTTACTGCCGCCGCTGTTGGTAATAAAAAAAATATTAAAAAAACAGCGTGGCCCGGGCGCGGGAGTAACGCACGCAGACCGCACGATCCGGGGTAACGGAGAGCTCACGGTACAGCGTGGGGCTCGCGATTCGAGCCAAACGGTCAGAGAATCGTACTCGAATCCGGCGATTGTGTAAAAATACGGGGAATATCCGAGCCTACGCGCGGTATCGAGTGGCTCACGGAAAAATCGAGTAGCTGGGAATCAAACGTTTCGGGAACCAAGTGTTCGACAGAGCGAGAAAGCGAGCGAGCGAGAGAGAGTGGGCGGGGAGAAGGGCGATAGGGAGGGAGAGAAAATTCACGCGATTGAGAGAGCGGTAAAACGCGAGCAAACACGCATCCGTGAGTTCCGTATCGGTAACCACACGGTCGAGGGAGAACCATTTACACGCCGACAGCTGATGAATCTCTGCTTTAGCGATATATGGAGAGCAGTAGTTGGCCGTATAGCTTCCCCCCCCCCCCCGCCCCTTTCCCATCGTTCTCATCACTTTCCTCGATTCTACTCTGTTCGGAACCGTGGCCAGTGCTCGCCACTCACCGTTCACTCTCCGGTGCTCGGACGATCCGAATTTAATTTCTCTGTGCTCTACCGCACTTTAAACGCTTCGGGTTTACGGTATTCAACGATCTCCCACATGGGACACTCGATTCACCGATGGTCCCCCGCCTCGACCGAAACAGACAAATCCGAAAACAATTGATTCTTCGTTCGGAAAATAACTGCCCTATGCGTTTTTAGTGTGTCATCCGCAAGCCCGACAATAATTGCATCCGCACATGCACCATACGCGATCGGATCAAAGAGCTTTTTCGAATATTTTTCCGGTGGGGGCTAATCCCACACAGCTCTGGTCTATGTGCGTATATATCACCCGCTTCCCTCTAAAAATATTTTTCCGGAACGATGAACTTTTCTCTATTTTTCTCGATTTTAGTGCCTCCCCCGCTTGCCCCTCGGACGGGCCGAACCATATTTTTATTAAAACGATGGAATGCGCGTGTGCTCGAGCTGGACGTACTACCCAGATTTAATTGAATCGAGTGAGTTCGTTTGTTCAACCAACGCGAAAAGTTCCAATGCGAAAAAAAAAAAAGTGTATTCGTGAATTTTTGAAATTCCATTATTTTTCTGCGAACCCGGGGGTGTAACAATGTAAAACAGGAGGGAGAGTCATTATTGCCACTGTTTACAATATGGAACGCAATGGAAATACAGTACAAAGTGAAAAAAGTTTTTTTTTAATAGAATTACGAATGAATTCGCGATCAAGTGATAAAGGATGGAAATTGTCGATACGATAATTCTTTTGAGGATTATTTTCACCACCCGAGAGTGAAACGGGAGCTTCGCAGTTTCCACAGAGCATAGTTGCGATAAGAAATCAGTACAAGACGAGGATTCCAGTCCGTTACGCCGCGCGTTTCGCCAAAGTTTCCTTTTCCACTTCGATAACAAAGGCAACAACCATCTCCGCAAAGTATCGCGAAAGTTGTTACTACACACGCCGGTGTCTCTGCGAGCCTCGTTGAGATCCATTGACGACGATCCACAGCACGCAATTACGAATTCGTTTGGGCAATTTCGAAATAACCCGGGATCAGAGACAATCTCGTTTGTGCGACTCGCCGAAGCTGAGATTGGCCTAATCGACCAGAAAATTCCTTTTCCACCGCATTTCCTCGACCGGATAAGGATCCGTATATTTATCCCGGAGTCGTATAAACCGACTAACCCTCGCAGAAGTAAAATAAGAAGATAGCGTCCTTTCCGCAGGTAATTCGAGCGGGAACTGGCGTTGACGACCCAAACCGGAAAACGAATAACGCGAGCACAGTCCGATCGGAAAACGACTGTAAGACGCGCAGCAACGGATTAACTCCGGCAACAAGTGTTTTTTTTTCTCGAGATTAAAGGAATTACCTTTGCTTCCGTACAAATTCATTTGCATCGTTAGTAGATTCGTGCCGAGAAACTCGAGTACACAGTCCCCCGAGTAAATTAAATGAAAAAACAACAACAACAAAAACAAATGAAAATACAAACAAACAAAAAAATGTTGCGCGCGGAACGTGTTAGAGGTAAAAGAAACGACGACAATGTTGTCAAAGTAAATTGGAAACTCGCGAAAAGGGGATTATAGTTGTTACCGGGTAAAAGTTGTGGGCGCGAGGATGAAAGAGAGTGACAGGAAGAAGAGAAGGCGATAAGCGTCCCGCTGAGCACAAGGGCTCGGGCTTTTTGCCGTTATTTCCACGTCATTCGGGGAAAAGCCCTTCCAACCCCACCCCCATGACGAGTCCTTATTCTCACCGAACCTTATCGCAAAAATGTCAACGAAACTTTTGCTTATCACTCCCGGGAGGAAGAGGAGCAAGAGAGAGAGAGACGGAGAGGGGGGACGGAGAGTGATGGGCGACCTCCATCGTCCAGCCCGAGCGAGCATTGGGCGGGTAGAGGGTCGTTAGGCCGCGAACCCAACCGAGCAACGCCTCGCCGCGTGCTTCTTTCGAGAAAGACGAGAAGGTACGATGACGTTCCGCATTGCCACTAGCATCGTCTCGACAACCGGGCCGCGAGATTCTCCTCTTCGCCTCTCTTCGTCCGCTACTCCGCGCCAGCACCTTCGCTCCCGCGAACTGAAACTTGCCAAGTCGGATAATGGCAAAGTTATGACTCGAACTCGAGATTCGGGATGCGCTGCACACTCACAGACCCTCCCCCCAACCTACCTCAAACCCCCCCACCCTTCACCGCCCCTTCCAGTTCTTCCTCGTTCTGCTTTTGTGTCGTCGCAGCTTCGCCACGTTCTCGCTCTCTCGCGGTTGCCACCGTTATACGGCCCAACTCTAACAACCCTTTAAGCCAAAGACCGAAGTTGTACGCGGGCTGTCAAGTGTTTCTCTCGGTACGGGCGAAACTCGACGAGATCTTACCTTGCACTTCTCGCCATCGCGCGCACCGCGTACGGTATTATACACGTTCGCTCGCGCGTTTTCTCGCGGTCCAAGATGTCGAGCATCGAGAGAAATTTTGGAAACCGCCGAAAGTTTATGTACATTTGACTCTCTCAGCGTGGATCCCGTTGGGGGAAACAGTTGAACATACGGAATTATCCGGTTGTTACTTGTTAACTTTGCTATTAGAGATGAAAACATTGATGTGGCCAAATTGTCGAGTGGTTGTAGAATAATCGTAGAGTGCGTCGATGATGGCGGGAAGATCGATTGATAATATCGTTTTTTTTTTTAACAAACAAACACAAACGAATCGTCGGAGTAACTGCAGAAGTGGAGAAGCTTTCGTGGGTACTGGATGGAGTAAACAACTTGGTGCTAATGTATCCTCCCGCTTGACTATCGTCGTCGTTGTTGTCGTCGTCTTCGTCGTCGTCGATGGGGCGAAGAGTAGCGATAGACGAACGCAATTATCCGGAAACTATTGGAAGCTCGCATTTAACGCCCGCGGGAATGGCCAGACGAATCCGTCTACAACTGCTGGCTTTTCGACTTTCTTCCTCTTCTCTCTCTCTCCCTCTCTTTGGGCAAGCGCGCGTCCCACAGCGGTCCACAAAATTATCGGAAGCCTTGTGCGAATCGAGAAATTGGCGATGTTCGACCGGCGGCAACCGGGTCCGTCCTCGGGGCGGCTCGAGGAGGGGAGGTATTACGAAGAGAAAGAGCCCAAGAGCCGTGCGGCGATGAAACCGCGAGTGAACCGATGATTTCAATGGACCCTTAATTTTCAACTTCCAAACAGGAAGCTATGCACCCCGAATCAACCGGAAAATTCGAAACGATCGGTACGAACACCGGAAGTGAAGAGCCAACGGAACCAAGCGCAGATATTCAGCTACGGAGTTTGCAGAGCGTGCCTTGGAGTGAATGGAAAATTTCCCTTGGGATACACCGCATCGCCACCGAAGTACGTTGTGAGTTTCGCGAGGACCAAAAGCGCGCGCGGCTTTGCCGCCGCTTGTGAGCCTCGGTCCGAAACGCGTATGGCCCGGCCCGATGTGCAATTATGCGAGCGTGCAGTGTGCAGCGCGCCATGAAACCCGAGAGAAGTGTCCGGTCGCGAAAAAGGCAAACCACTCGAAAGTGCAATTGAAAGGACCGGGAAAGTTGTTCCTCGTCGGAAATATCGATATTCGGCTCATTCGTCGAGCAATCCCGGAATTTCGGAGACCACAAAGTGCAGCATTCGCCATGTGCTCTCATAATGTACACTCCGGGCGAGTACAGAGCAACGGGAAAAAAATTTCATCGAGTTTGCAAATTTGAATTCGCATTTTTCATTCCGTTCGTTCATTTTTCTATTTCTTTCTTAATTTGATACCAAATTTAGATTTTTAATTGTACTTCGAAACATTCCGTATCGTGTAGAGATTTCGAAAATTGGAATCCGGAATGTGCCATCTGCCGAAACCTCGAGTTTGAGACGACACTGCAATGGTAGACCGCTCTGACCATCCGGGTGTTATCAACTCGTGTGGCACTGCTGCAATTCTGGGCAAGGCACGTAAACTTAGTGTTTATCTCCGTTCAGGTACTGTTACACTCTCGCGACGCAGCGCCCTATCGCACCCGGCAACGGGACTGCGTTCATGGAGTATGGGTTGCGCATATGGTCTCGTGGTGACCCGGAGGTTAACGTATGTAACGCGCGTACGTTGTTTGTGACGAGTAGTCTCCTTCGTGTCGTCTAACGAACAATCACAAGCACGGTGCTTACCCAAACCGCCGTGCATGCAGTTGTATATGCACCGAGTACCAAGTACATCGGTTGTACAAGCAAGATACAACCAAGAGCCACCGTCTGCGCCTCGCCCCAGAAATGTTAACGAAGATAATTTGAATTTCGAATCAACTGTCGCTTACCTTCACCCTCCGACTCTCTCTAGCGCTCTCTCTTTCTCTCTCTCTCTCTCTCTCTCTCTCTGCTGCTTCCACTCTCTGATCTCTTCCGGTGCTTTTGATTTATATTCATATTACGTTTGCGATCTGTTTTGCGTCTTACGTGCGTTTCAAGTTCTCATTACATTCCAAGACGTTTCATTTGTGATTCTGTGGTCTGCGGCGTTCTGTAGATTTTCTCCGCTTTCTTATTTCGTCAACTTTATAATTATAGTTTGTATTGCGTATGGCGACGGCTCCTGCGTGTGTTACACTTGTGTCAGCTTTATCTCAGCACGGTCCTTTCAGGGGGCTTCGGGCCCAGAGTACGTGATGAAAATAGTCATTCATTCATTCATTATTTAATTCCCTCTCTCTCTCTCTCTCTCTTTCTCTCGCGAGCCAATATTATTATTTTTATGATTACTGCTACCAATACACCTACCATTGTTTCAACCAACAATATTGAATTCGTTTTAAATTTGACACTTTGAAGCCGACTGAATTATGTCTCAAATAATCGTGTACCTGGCGCTTGCGGTACCGAGCAGTGCGAAATATAACGCCGTTGAAACACGAGGGACGGCCGCGTCCATAAAATTTAACGAACGAACGCGAAAGAACATTTTATCGTCCTCGCATTTACCTGCTCGCGTCGGTCATGACGTAAAAAAAAATGTTTTAAAACGAATTACATCCAAAAATACAACGGTACGTCGAGTCGTCTCCACGTTCGGGTCACAGTGATATTATTCTCCTTATAATAAACGTAACTCACACGAATTCCCGCAGCATATATACGTTTTGGCCCGAGCCCCCACGGTTTTTCACCGAGATTTATTCGACTTGCTGATGTTTCGAACCCGTAGCACCGTGGAAAACGACTTGGAAATTCAGAAGCGTCTCCATTGCCGTTGAGACGGTCGGTCGATCCTCACGAGTGTCGTCGAGCGTCGTTCGCCTTCGGTGGAACTTTGACCGTGCTAAGCGTCGCATAAGACCGTTCTAAGATAGCGACATTGAAAAACTTTGTCCGGCGGGCGAAGGAAAAAAACGAAAGAAAGAAAGAAAAGAATATCCTATGAATATTTGATGGGAATATCTCTGCAAAGCTTCCACGTATATATATTTATGTATGTATATAGTATCATGATGTGTGGGTGCGTGTATATATATAAACTATGATACTTCCATATTTATCCCGATTTCTCGCCTTTTCGTGGCATCTTCGAAACTTCTCGGCGTCGCTCGATCGCTTGCCGCTGTCTACCAATTCCCTAAATTCATTATTCACTTACTTTTTTGTTTGCAACTGCCTCGATAAACGATTTTTCCAAGCTCTGCCGCGGGATTGCATCGTTTATCTTTCGGTCCGAACCGTGACATTTATTATTTAATACATTCTCACTGCTCGCTCGGATCCTAAAACCGCAGAACGAAGCTCGACGTACCGTAATCAAGTATACGGAAGAATGAACTTTATGCGACGCACGCGCGTCAATTAAAGTCACGGTTTCCGCCTCTAACCGTTTAATAAACGTTCCTCGTTCATTTAATTTCCTTTTTTTTTTTAATTTATTTTGGGTAATTTAGCAACCGCCTGGTGGTCGTATCGCGGCCGCAACGCAGGACCGGACTAATCCTCGTGTGTCCCGGACCGCACCCTCGGCGCGCCTGGTGCGCGTGAGTGACGTTAAATGTAAATTGAGTGAGTACCCCTCTCTCCGGTCGCCTCGCCCGGGTCCCTTTCTCAACCCGCCGGGCCGAAAAAATACGGCAGCTTATGCCGCACCGTAAACGTGTATTACCTACACTTATGACTGAACGATTTCATAAAAATTCACCGGACGCGTCCGCGTACATTGTCAGGACGACGTCGCGCTCGTCCCGGAAAGCGTATCAACGTCGGAGCAACACACTTTCATTACCGTCGAACGACAACATTTCATGTAAAAAAAATAAGTAAAATACGACTAACCAATGAATCGGGATACAATTTATTTCAGATAAAAAAATGACGAGTATTTTGGCATCTGCCATAAACGTGCTGAATGAAAATGTATAATTCAGAAGAATTTACAGACAAATCACCTAAATGAAAATTCACAATTGTGCCTCTGTTGTGTGTAGCACAATTTTTCGTTTTTTCTGCCACCTCATCTTCCTTGCACTTTAGGTTCTTTGTCTCTTTCCACGACGATGGTTACTAAAATTTTAGTGGGCTCCATCGGCGCTCGGACTTTCCGGAACGTACCTCTTTGAACCGTAAAATTTCGTTCGATAATCGTGACTACGCGGATGCACCTGTGCAGTCATATATACCGCGGATGGCTGCCGGTGTGGCGGCGGTTCGCGCTGCGTTGCGGAAGGCCACTGGCGGCTGCAGTTTTACAAAGGTCGTGGGCATTAGCCCGCCCGATAAAAGTTCAAAGTCTCGGTACGTTGCAGCTGCAGTTCGAGCGGGAACACACGGATCCGGGCGGGGGAGGAAGAGGCTGAGGGGGAGAAAAGGGCTCGCTCTGTCAAAGCTCTCGTATGAAAATTGGCTTAGACGGGAGGGCGGGGGTGGAGTCGGGCGGGGGCGATTGTGTGTCTCGTGATCGACTTGCCAGCCGAAAGAGAGAACTCTCCTCGCTTTGGCAGACAAAAAGAACACGACCACGGGCATCCGGGCAACGTACGAGGACCTGTGGAGCAAACGATGGTGTAGGAGAACCAGAACCGAAGGGAGAGAGACCCCGGAGAAATAGAACCGAGCCCAGCCGAGTGGGTTTGAGTTTTAACAGAACACCAGCGAAAGCTATACACAGCGCATGAAAACCGCACGTACATGCACACTGCGATTCACGTGCTCGCATTCAATATGCTCTCCGGCTCTTCATTTATTTCTCTGCCACTTTTTTCCACGCCTCTCGTTCGTGTTTGCCGGGTTTTTTTCTCTCGCTCACGCATCCTCCGTCTTTCTTTTTCTCTCTCGGGCTCTTTCTCTCGGGCCCTCGTTTCATTACAATTATCACCGTTTCCACTCGGTTCTCTCTTATCCCCGAGACCGCTGTGCAAATACACCACGTTGCCTTATTATTTTTCAGCTCATACTCCCTCACACACACACAAATGCACAAACTCTTCACGGAGCACAATAATCGCGCATCACGCATGGTTATGCCGATTCTCAAGAGCACACATCCTACTTCATCAACGTTGCTCTCGACACTTCAATCACAACGTCATATTGTGCGAAAAAAATAAAAAATCCGAAGAAGAGAAAAAAATATTTTCACATTCTTCTTGCATGTTTTTTTCATTCCACTTTTCACGGTTCTCGCGCGGACCATTCTTCGTTTCGTGATTACTATTTCGCGGAAACTCAACACAGTCTTGCGCTTTTTTTTCACCGACACAATATAAGACGTTGTTTTTTGTTCTGTTCATTGTTTTATTTTATTTTTTATTCGCGAATACGAAGAAGGGTCGCGCTTCTCATGCAAATTCCGGATAAAGAAGTGGAAAGTGAAACGAGAGCGAGTGGAGCGAGAGAAGGCGTCGGGGGTTGGGAAGAGAAGTGAGGGGGGGGCAAGTGTCGGAGGAAAACCCCGAAGGCGTCCGTTCGGCGACGATCATGGGCCTTATGGTAATTTCCACGCTCCCATGGCGAGACACACTGGCAACACCGTACTAATATTTCAAACATAATTCTGTTCCCCCATGACTCTTTGAGATATTTAATTTTTATACCGCCAATCAACCGTACAATATTTTTATTCGTTAGTTTGATTTTTTTTCACAATTTTCTGCTCTCGAACTTCCGCAAAAAGTTAAATCATAGTCGTGAGATATTTCATCCCTCATTGCCCGCACAACTTCGTAACTGTACGTGAAGAAATGAAGAAGAAAATATGATGAACGAAAAAACTAGGGCACGTCGAAATGATATTGTTTATACGAAAGGCCATCTCGGGATTGTGAGAAAAGGAAATGTTTCCTCATTCTTTCTCGAGATCATGGTTGGGTACGCGATGTTACGACGGTCGTATAATCCACCCTCTCTGTACTGCGGTATCACGACTGTACATTGTATGGATATATATACGTTCCATCTCCTTTGTCGTGACTACTCTATCTGTGCCGAGATTTTTACGCCTGTTTCAAAAAGGCGATTTTGTTCCACTGTATGAACCACGCGTAATGAAATCAAGATATTGCACCGTGTAAACCCTCCTCGACTACGTGCACAGTATCTCCCCCCACCCCAGTGCACCCTCCATCGTACCGCTCGGCGTTGAATGACAAAACAGTGTAAATTATCACGATCTGTCTGATTAATTAATATCACATGAGCCCGCCAGTCATTCGTGATGTATTAACGATTTTTTTTCCTCGACGGTTCTGCAGCGACGAGACGCGTAAAAACCCTCGCCCAATCGTATGACCATTGAGGTGCAAGCGCACCTACCGCAGCTTCGTTGAATATTATATTTGCTTGTTTTGTCTCGCGTGCCGATCGTATATAATCGTAATTTCGTTAGTCAAGTGTTTTTGCGGTTTTTTCTTCGGTCCCGAGAGTCCAGCAATTTCCCGGTAAAAGGTACGAGCGTACGTAAGCGTATGCGCGAATAAGCGAACGGGGTAGATATTTGCCACGTGAAAACATTGACCATCGTCGAATATTATTTCTCTCGCTCTCTCCCTCTCTCTCTCTCGTTCTCTCTCGCTCTCTCTCTCGTTCCCTCGGGAGTATTCAACGAAGCGCCTCGGTCGAGCTCGAACCATCGAAAATGTACAGCAAATAGTGTACCGAGGCCATCTATACGTATATATATGTATGTGTGTCAACTGTACGGGGCCGGCCGGTAGGAATGACACGAAAAGCACACAGCAGAATGTTTCCGGACGCGAAGCACGGTCCGTTGCGGAGTTTTATCTCTTTTTCATTCGTACACACCGTCGCGGCAATCGACCAACACATTTTACCGATTTATGGGCGAGCCACGTGTGTATATATTAGTCGACGTACAGAAAGATTCTAGGGTGGAAGGCTTTGGTAAACGAAGAGCAACTTCGGCTTTCCCCTAGCTTTTCACTCGGTTAATCCGTCCGTGGAAAAAAGGTCCTCCGGTGTATCGACCATCCCTCCACCCCCTGCGGCCGATAGGGAAGACCGTGTACGGGGGTGTACGCAGGGATGGGGGAGTAGACGGCCGGAAGGAAAAGGCGTAAAGTTAGGGTACATCCAGATACCGTACAACCTATCGCCAGGGGGAAGGGGAGAAACTGTACACGGACTATACATCCTCACCCGATCCGTACCAAGGATAGTTCTTCCGAGTTCCGGGAGGGCGTCGTCGGTGGTTGTAGCTTTTTATCCCGATGGGGCTGAGTGTATAGACGCACGGTTGTCGGAAAAGCCCGTACATTCCTGGCCGTGGACCGCGCGGTGAGTTTGTATCACGTTTGAAGGGAGATTCCGGGTGTGTGTCGCGGGCCGGCGGAGATCCCGAAGGGACGAAAGGAGAAAAGGTCGGTGGACCGGTAGGGGTTGGTGAGTGCACGCGGCATTGTCGACCCGTGGGCCGAAACGTGCTTGCCAACTCCGTGTGCTCTCTCTCACTCTCTTTCTCCATCTCTCCCTCTCCCTCTCTCTCTCTCTCTCTCTCTCTTTCTCTCCGTCTCTCTTCGTCCAATGGGGCTGCCTAACTCGAGAATTCCAAGCTCGAGCAACTCACACCGTTGCGTTACTTCTGCGTCAACGCTGGTGCACGTGTACCTAAGTAGGATAGTACGTACAGTTTATCGGACGGCTGTGAAAGCAGCTTGGTTCGCCGAGTCGTAGCCAGCTTCCAACGTCTGGCTCCTCGTTTGCGCCGTCTCTCAGCCGTCGACTTACGGACGCACTCCCGACTTCGAGCTGTGCGAGCTTTTCTCGCGAGGAAAACCGCATCCCACGTGGATAACGTTCGCACACGGCCAACCATTGTCGTTGGTGCGCCGAACCGTCGCCACTCTCACGCTAATTCGAAGTAACACACGTGCGCCCGCGCGATTCCCACTGCTCTTAATGCGAAACAAGAAAGCTCGAGGTCGTCCGGGAGTACGGAGTTAGCGTATATCCGCCGAGAGCGCCCTACGTGAACACATACACGGGTTATTTTTTCCTTTTTCGTGATATTCGAGCTTTTCCTTGTTCGGGGAACACAGCAGCAAGCCGCTTTCTCGACGGCAGGCGCACCGTATTCGGCATCCCGTGGTCCTGCCGGGGTGCCGAGATGTTGCCGTGTTGAGAGCAACGCGAGAGCTTTCACGCGTTTATTATATAATCCCTCGGGACGACCGCGTGCACTGTACTCTGCCCTCGTTCTTATCGTTAGTCTCAGACAGTTTACCACCGCTATATGCATTTCGTCCCCTTGAGACCTGTTTCTTCGTTACGAAAAGGTCGCAATATCCTTCACAGGTTCATTCTACGACTGCAAGTAGATTCGGAAAATTCTGGGAGGTTCTACAACGGCGGTCACTCACTCAGAGAAATTGCGTTCTGAAAAGAAACTCTTCAAACATTCCAGTTTGTCGTTGAAACTTTGATGTTGTGCAAGGGTCATCGACCCTTGGAAATAAAAATGAAAATAAGCCACTTTCTATTGAAATCATTAGTACCACAATTAGCGAACGGTCGATGGAAAAATCGCAAAGAAAAATATGAGGCTGCTGAAAACGACAGCTCGATTTTCTTTATACCCATCGGGGTCTTGAAACAAAGCGCGAAGCACCTCTTTTCCGGAGGTTCGAAGCAGTATCTCCCTCCATCGACACGCATATTTTTACAGCGTGCTATACGGTAACGATGCTACACGCATTCAATAAAAACATCCGAGTTTCTTGGGATCGTCGTAAAACGAGTGTCGCGACTGTCTCTCGTATCCGAATAAAACGACAATGTCCCTGGGTATATCGTGCAGTCTGTGTATATCATGGATATGTACATGTAGTATTTGGCAGAAGTGTATATACGTTTCGGAAGTGGCAGAGGGGAAGGCGTGATGGTCTTCCTCGCGAAGTGGAGCCTGGGGTCTCGTTTTCCGGGCACAGAAGCCGACGAGCCACCACCGCACCAACCCCGTTGGACCTCCATGAAGCCATGGAATATGGTATTACTGCGATGCCGAATGGAAGACGCGCTTTCGCTCACTTCCTCGCCCCGTTTCTCCCTCGTATTATAGTGCGAATATAGCTCAACGAGTCTCATGGCGAATCGACTTGGTACGATTCCCCACAACCGAAACGTCGAATATTCCACGGTCATGTCAAATCCGTCGGGTCTCACGTTATCATAAACCGCGAGAATCTCTCGTTACCGAGCGTTTCTGCACTACGTCCAGCAAAGTTTATAATTGTAAACGACGTATACCATACTTCCGGGATCTCGCCGGAGTTTCCATTGTCGTGCGTCACAAAATCGTCATTCCTCGTTAGCGCGAAATAGTTTGACTAGGGTGGGAACGGTTAACTTTGGGCTTGCACAGTGCGGCACGTAGCGACGGATGTAACCGGTCCGTCGAGTCAACAGCACGAGATGAGGTGGCACGAGAGGGGAAGATGTAGGTGGGGTGGGAAATTTTCTTCATCCTCGGAGATTGTGATTTCATCGATCGATTGATTCTTCACCGTCACGCTACCAAATAATATCACGTGCGTCACACTGGGTGGATTTCAGTCAGTCAGTTTTCAACAAATAATTGTGCGTTTTTGATGGTAGTTGTGTTAAAACGTCAGGGAGATATCATCGCAATTTCCATTACTTTAAACCAATATAGGGAAGCAATTAAAAGAAATTCTCTCCGAAATTAGACATGAAACTGATTTTTCATTTTCGTTAATATTGCGTCGCAATGTTTCATTTATTTGCAAACAAGTGCCACAGTAGTACGAAGGGCCTCGGGCTTCGTCCATTGTTTCGAAGCTGTCTGCGAATACGGTGAACGAGCAACGAGAGTTTCGCCTTCCACCGGGCGGTTCGAGTTGCACGCGTGGTTGCATGCACGAAAACCGGCAAATCGTGTTACACTTTGGCTCTGCATTGAGTTGAGGGAAATCAAGTTACGACAACTGGCTGCCGCACCAACCTGCGTCACCGTCAAAGCCCGGGAAAAACGTGGCTTGACCACCGTGCGGCAACTATGCGATCCACGATGTCAGTTGTTGGTTTCTCGGAAATGTTTCCGACGCGTGATAAATTCGGGTAATCATACGAATCGATAACGTTAGGGGTTAGTTTTTCGAAAAATCGTGCCGCGAATAGAATCACGTGATTGAATTAATTTTCACCTTTTTATTTACCCGCTTATTCATTCAATTGTTCGTTTGGTTATCTTTTTTTACAGATTTCCGTGAAAATGTTCTGCAAACTGCTGTTGAATTTATTTAATTTTCCGCGCTGAGAATTGTCGATTCGGAATACGTTGTATTCGTTTGCTACACGTTGACAAACGCTGTCCGATGATATTCGACGCATCAGAGATGTCAAATCGAGCTGGCGTCGATGTCGGACAGCTCGTCGTTTCGTCGTTAATATTTGCGTAGCGTCCGTCAACAGGGATTAATATTTATCAGAATTGCCGAATATCGACGAAGATCGTATATCAATAAATAACCATTGTACCTGTATCATACGATCTACCCCCTCCTCCCTCAATTCATAGCTGTCATCTATCGTTATGTGCAGATGGCTCCTCCCTACATCTGTCATTTTATGTGCTATAACGTCAGCGTCAATACACGTGAATGAAAGTATTTATCGGTAAATTGAATTTTGACAATACTAATAACAATCAAAAATAGTACCCAGCAATTTTCTTCGATTTCTATCGATTCTACCGATTTTTCCGGTAGAAGTTGATACGCACCAACCCGAAATATCCGATTCAGTCGTCACGTTCGAATCCGTACAACGATCGTGACGGTGTTGCGCACAACCGACGCGTGCACCAAGAACCAATGGAATAAAAGCGATTGTACGTGCACCGATGAACAATCCTTCTGTCGGAATTTGGCGATTTTGGACAACGAAACAAAAAATAAAGAAGAAAAAAATCCAATTTCCCCTTCGACCTGGCTCGACGGGATTGTTTCATCGTTGGCGGAGGGAATAGCTCGCGAAGCGTCACCCCGAATGCATCGCATCAACAGGTTTTCCATCCCGCGCTCCCGCTTCCGCCACGAATTCCCGACTGACGGTGTGTACCACCGACGTACCATGGCAGTCGCGAAACTACGCAAAGCTCGCGCACTGCAGCACCAGCTGACGTTCATTGTTTATTTTTCTCGCTTTCTCGGAAGAAGAATCTGTGTATTACAGCAGTGATTGATTACTTCGTGATTTGTTTTCGTTACGACGAAGCTCAAAGCCTAACAAAACATGAAAAATAGAGTTGTAAATGGTTTTGAAAGTATTTCGATCTTTAGAAATTGCGCGAAATTAAACTTCTCTTCAATTTTTTTATGAGCCGCTCTCATTTTCGATTCCTCATGAAGATATATATAAGTGTATGTATTTATTGCAGAGAATCGATTTTTTATTGATTGACGTCTACCGTTTTATCCAGATTATGGCTACCTTTCTTCATTCAAAAGTTGAAAAAATCTAATAAAATTTAGGATGCAGCGACATTTCACTGAAGCCTTGATAAATCCTTCGTGACAGTTTGTACCTATTCGTGGCGATTCGACGTGACAGTTTTTTCTCAAATGTGTGTTACGTATGACAGCTATACGACCGAGATGAATCCGTCCGACGTCCGTTCGAGAATCCGAGCTTTGCGAAGCCACTGGGTGACGTTTCTTGAACTACCGTGGATTAAAAAGCACTCCGAACTCTGCGGTTGAGCGACAAAACTCGTCGTCAGAGCCGTTCGGGATGTCCGATATTCCGTCTCCACTCGACCGAGTGACTTTCTTTCTCTGCGTTTTTTTTTTCTTCATTTTTTTCCTCTTCTCATCTTCCGTACTCTCGGCCACGTCCGTCCTCGCCGCCCCCCCCCCCCGGGTTTCCTCCCAGAGAGATCCCTCCGGGTTTCTTTATTATTATGGTAATTCGATTCGGGTGAGACGTTGATATCCGCAATCCGCTTTCAATTCCCATTGAAATAAGCTCCGATCTTGTTCGCGTAGCCGGGAGAAAGCCAGAAAAACGAGGGTTTGCAGAGTCACGACGTTCGTTCTCGTCGAGACCGATATTCTGGCGTTCGACAAGCCAGCGATAACTCGAAGGTATTCTCCGCTGCGAAGAAAAAACGGGGCTTTGGCATGACTCCGCGCGTACCTATACGTACTGCACGGGTACTCGAACGAATCAGGAAAGGTATTGAGCAACGTTGGGGGACGATCGTACGCGTGTGTCCGTGTCTGGACACGAGTCCGCAGCCGGTGGCTCATTTTCCGCGAATGCTTCGTATTCCTAATGAATTATTGAATTTAACGCGATTAATCCCGTTTGATTCTGAACAATGATATAAAACTGCGGGACAAATTTTCTCTGCGATGCTATGCTGCAGACAGCGTGCGTGTTATAAAGATATTTCCGCAAAAATCCGGGAGACGATAATCACGTTCAACTCGTTAGTCGAAAACACACACTGGTTAACTTTTTTATTTTTAAGTCTGAAAACAAACAAAGAGGAGAAACGCCGGCATAATGCTACTCTCGCCTCTTCTCTCGTCCTCTCGCCCGACGTTGAATATATATTTTCCGGTTTTATTGTGGATGTTTAATGTGGCGAGCGAAGACGAGATAGAGGTTCGTATTTTATACGCACGTTGTTGCTGCGGGTTGTGCCTCTCGTCTCGCCGTAAATTCAAAAACACCTAACCCACCGAAGCTCGGTTACTCAAAAAAGTTCGCTTCTCTCGATCCGTCTTCGTTCTTCCTTCGAGCGCGTACCCATCATTTCCGTTTCTCTTCTCATCTCGCTCTCGCTCGCGTCCCGGCCGAACGAATAACTTTAGTCGGTACAGCCGACGAGATGTATCAGCTCGCCCACGCTCGGAAGACGCGATGGTGTTGGTGCGTACGCGCGCGAGCTCGAGCGTGTGGGAGAAACTGATGGAGAGGAAACTGGAGTCCGAGGAGAAAGTGCGGAAGGATATAGAAGACTGAGAGCTTTCAATTTTTTATCTACCGAAGTACTTTGGCTCGTCGACGGCAGCCGCGGCGGCGGTGGCGGCGCGCTGATGTAACGATCCCCGTCCGATGCGCCACCATAACATTCTCCATTCGATATCCTCTCGGTGAAAAGTCTGCGATATAATTTAACCAACGAAATTCGATTATTAAAATTTTTCGTGCACGACGTTCACGAGGCCAGAAGTTCAATACCTTTCGCGACGATCGTGGTTCATCCCCGTTTGATTATTCTTCGTTGGGCAAATTAATTTTCACTGCGGTCGAACGACGAACTCTCGTCACTTTCTTCGTTCGCATCGGCGCGTTCGGTCCGTCTCCCCCGCGCGGCCGGAGACAGAAACGACGCCGAGTTTTAATTAATGCCGGAATGCTGGACGGCGAATCTCGCGGTCGCAGTCGTTGACGTTTCGTACAGACTACATCTGGCGCTTCAATGATAACATATACCATGCGAAAAAGTCTGTCTCCGTGAATTTATCTCGCTCGCGCGTATTATCGCGCCAATGTAATGTGGTATCCACCAGCCGGCGAGCGCACCCACCCCTCGCGGTATCTTCTCATTCAAAGGGTGGAAAGAAGGGAAAAAAAGGGAGAGGGGGCTCGCGCGGCCGCCGGTGCAACGAAGGGCGTACATCGGGCCGAAGGCCGTCCCGGACTCACACAGAAACGAAAGAAAAAGCCACCCTCATTAGGAGAGCCCAGACTGCTGGGTTGACTGATGCTCCTCTCTTCGTGTACCGCACTCTGAAAGCTCTCTACCTCTTCCCCCCCCCTCTCTCTCTCTCTCGCTCTCTTGCTGAGCCTTCGACCTCGCGTTCAAATGAGTTCCGCAGTATGCCACCCGCTCACCCGCGCACTCGTTCTTTCCGCACTGTCTCTACTCGCTTTCTCAATCTCTTTACAGTTGGTCTGTAATGGTCCGCGGTATATACGCCGGGTACAGATTTTACGTGCACGACCGAGGCCAGCTCAAGATTCTACGTGTACACTTATTTATATACATATATATATATAATTTTTCTTTTTTTAAAGCTCAAGTTTCTCCGCGCCGAGTTCGAGACTCTTGCTACCTCGCCGTCCTTATCGCTCGCGATACAGACCGTTGCTCACGCAAAGCATTTTGTTACCTGTCGTTAGTTCTTTGACACCCAAGACGGTCTCTCAAACACGAATAAATATCAAACATTCCGTAATAACGTAAGGATGCACCGTCGATAAATACGCACTGGCTGCAGAGCTCGCAAATTTTTCGTCAGCCAACAATAAGTAGACAACATTATTTTCCGGCAAGTTAATTCTGGGGCGGTCTTGGGATGGAGTATGTATGAGAGACGCGCTCGAGTCATCTTTCTTCGCGCCGGTGTTGGGATGACGTTGAAAGCCCGGGACAACGGAGAAAGTGAAGAACGAAGGAAAGCGTTGCGCTGGTACGTGGAGCAACGTACTTTTTCGATGAGGCGACGCGTTGCAGGCACTCGCGGGTTTACCGTTCGGCCCGCGAAGTTCGTCCGAAGTTTGCCCTAACAGCCGCATTACAGCAACGGCGAGAGGGGAAGGGGCGGCTGCGAACGCGTCGCGCGAACTTTCGCAAAGCCCGACGTATTTGTTCGTTCTACGGGGGTACAAGCACCCGACGGTTATAAATCTCCGCTCGATTTGACGGAGCGAGCTAGTCAGAAGGATGAACGAGCAAATGCTCGGAGTGTCTATGAACGGCGAACTTTTGAAATTCATTATCCTCCACCCGTCGTGGAAAATTGTGGACGGGTGAAGAACGAACGTCGAGCAACTAACAATCAGAAAGATCAAATATCTCGCATCGGCTGAATTAGCTCCGCAGCTTGCGTTTTGGAGATATCAAGCGACGTTGAATAAATACCGAATGAAATGAAGATGGTCCAGCAGGAAATCTTGCAATTTCCGTGACACATTGAGGCTGAGAAAAGAAAAAAGGCGAAAAAATAATACTTGCAAATTCTTTTCGACGACGATTCGAGATTTTTTCGTAATAGATGCAAATTTATGACCCCGCAAAACGATAAGCTTTACCTCGAGAGCAATTTTTTTATCAACCCAGAGCCGAAGCAACGATTGTATGACGCTTACGGCAGAGGTAGAAGGTGCGGCTTGTTGTATTCCGCGCATGTTTAATTTAATCAACGTTTCTCGGGCGTAGCCGCGTTATCGCTCACGCAATCCGTACCTATAAGATTCACACATGAGCTCGACTCCAAGAACCCGAATGTACGAGCTCGAGGTTCGTAATTGCCTCTGCCGAGCAACCAAAGAATCCGACGTTAGCCGGCGCGCGCGCTCGCACGTTACCTACATACCCGCGGATTCAAATGCTAATTTAATTAACGTTTCTCCTGAATCTCTCGCCTGCAATCTTCGTTACGCGTATATCTGTATATTTCTGCGGTACACGCTCGCTTCTTTCGGCTTCTGTCTCGCTCCCGAAGAAAATCAGGAAAGCCACGACCGCGGCCGCGTTCCGGTTTCATGGATTTTTTCGTTTTTTCCCTGGTCGAGTGTTATGTGTCAGCGGTCTCAGTAGTCAGTGTCGGGATTGAGTCAGCCGGGCGCGAGTAGCGGACGTAATACGACTCGCACCGTCAAGTACGATAGTACGAAATTTTTACCAACCTGTCAGATATAACAACGACTTCCATCTTCTTCGATCAATCAAAATTAAAACGCCCCCAACTTCTCGACAGAAATCTCACCGTCGTTACGCAACTTTCACAAAAAAAATGTATCTCCTGGAAAAAATTACTATAAAAATCACTAGTCTCGTTACGATTATCAAAGACCTTGTTACGCTCGTGATATTCTACCGGTAACCAGACTCTCAAACGATTTTCGTTCGAAACCCTTTTTTTTCTTACAATCCAATTATCGTGATTGCTCCGGTTAACGAAACGCAAATTTACGTCGTCAGGTTAACGTCGAGAGAACGCAAACGCGGCGTTTCAGATGAGGCTGAAAGGTTACGCCCGTTACAAGGGAGTATTGCAACCGAGGTTGACGATGTCGCGGCGGGAAATCGTACGAAACCGCAGGTACTTCCGCTTTCGTCCCATGCTACACACAGGGCGACGTAGCGGTAGAGGAGGGGATGGTTACGTGTCCCCGGCAATTGGGAACTTGCATATATAAACGAGCAGCGTACCATCGACAAAGTGGGTTCTCTCGTGCGCCAAGCTCGTCGTTTCACCCGCAACAGCACCGGAGCATCCCGTTGTATCCTTTTGTGATGCCATGGCGGCCGTTGAAGCGTCATAGTCACGGCGCGCGAGGTATATGCATCGACACAGCAGCTTCTGCATCGACGTGTGTGGCAGCGCGTATCGCCCGATACCGAGTGGAAGCGAAATCGTAAGGTCTACCAGTGCTTCACTGCAACATGGTTCGGACTATCGCAATAAACTTGCCGCCGTTTCCTCTCCCCTTCGGGTTTGATGACGAGCTTTTAGCGAAAATTTCATTCACGCGGCTTTTCTTTTGAAAGACAATTTTTTCGGTCGGATCGTTCGGACTCCGATAAAAATGGGGCTTCGATCGTTACGATTATTGATTGCATGAATTTAATTAATAGACCGTGTGGTTGATTAATGATGATAAAGGAAATTTAATACATGGCGCAAGTCGATAAACGCGGTGTTGATAATTGAGGGATTGTATGGGTAATATTTATAGGGAAGGAGGGAACTCGATATTTATCGCCTTTCCTCGCCGGTGGTCGCTGAATTCGCGCTATGATTCGACGTTCGACAACGTCAACCCGAGCGTACACGAGCTTCTCCAACCTGAACTACATCGGGCCGTCGCCGTGTAACGTACCTACACGACGGAAAGCCTCGGTGTTTCAATTAACGAGCTTGCATTGTCAACGCTGATAATTATTAAACTCAAACCTCTCGGACTATACGAGGCTAACTCTGTCGGGATAACAGCGGCAAAGATCCGGATCTCGGCTTGTCGAACTGATTATCTATCACACCACGCTTCGGCGTGCAACACACGTGATCGATCGTAACTCGTTCTGCCTTAAACTATGCATACAGTTTAATGGGTTTTCATTAAACACTTGAACGAAGTTTGGGACAGGATAAATAACTTCCTATTTTATATTTTCCAAAAATCTGTGGCGAAAAAAAGTAATTTATAGACTTGATTAAATTCTTCATAGTTTCAATAATAATCAGAACATAAAAGCTACTAGAATCTGGGTAGATGGACTTATCAAACGGCCATGGGATATATATATATATTTTTCTTTTTCTTCCCTCAGTTCAACGACGTTTTCGAAATAGCTTCCGACGCGAGCGCCATCAGCTTGCCGATAATCCCGCGTTCGTCGGTTGACGGGCGAGCAATAGTTATTTCATACAAAATCCATTTTGCATAACTCAATTCCAACGTCATCATTGGCAAGTAAAACGGTTTACGGGGTTTGCACGAGGGGTCGGTGAGAAAGAGAAGACGAGGGGAAGCCACTTACCACCGTCAACAGTTTGACGTTCCTACGGGTCTCGGAGAAGCAGCCCGAAGGGCACGAGACCGAAGAGAGTAGCAACGTGAATTATATACGCGAAGACGACGTCGACGCGAAAATAGCGAACAGGATAGTCGATTTAGCGTCTCACAAACCGGGGTCGTAATCTTCGTCGAGATTTGTGGGTCTGAAGGTGCGACAAAATTGGCAACACGGGCCGGGCGTTGCCCAAACAACGATCGACTTTCGTTATATCCCCGAAAGGCTTCGATCGAAAAGAAAGAGAAAGAAAAAAAAACCCCCCTCCATAACGGAGTCAATTGAAAAATATAAATCCCAAACGTCGGGCGATTCACCGTCGCAATAAACGGGCTCGGGAAACGATCGATTTGCAGAGAAACCGTCGAACTCGATAAACTTTTATAGAAAAATGAAATTTCGTCTATATCCGTCTTGTGAATAAAGAATTCTGCGGTCCTATCTCACGATGCAGACACTATTATTATTTCACTCGCCCGGAGAGGCACAAGAGAAAATCTTGGAAACGAGACCCCAAGGAGATCCGTGCGGTCGCATTCGTCGTACCGAAGTTTGATAATTGGATTAAGAATTTAACAGGAATGAGAGAATTCGTCGTATCACGAGCACCTCGTCGACGGTCTTATATAAGCACGGGTCAATCTTGGAAATTCCAACGAAACTCCCAAAGTGACGGAAAACTGAAACATTTCATTGGAACGAAGAGATTCGTCGAACCGAACGAGAATCAATTATTATTGAAATTGAAATATAAGATTTTAATTGATACCCGGATTTCATTGTTTTATCGTAATTTTCTCTTTCAACGACCGAAGTTTGCGATTTAATTGAAAAAAAAAAATTCACAAAGCCCGAACGAGTAGCAATAGTCATCGTCGCGAAGAAAAAAAAAGAAATCAGGCGACGAATTCGTCGACGTAAAAAACGATCGCTAGTCGATTTGTGGGTTTCCGCGTTGCGATCGTGGTTATATTTTGCCCAAGACTCGACAGACACGTTTGTCGAGGACGTATGAGAGCGCGAATATCGCGCATCTCAATATCGTCACCATTTCCGTTTCATCCTCTTCCAATACCGGCTAATAACGCGATGAATCCATCGACGAGCGACGCACGGATCGATGAAACAACGAGTGGAATGCGGCAAAAGCTTTAACCCCGATTCGTATGGAGAAACGAAAATAAAAAATAAAAAACGAACGTACAATTCACAGACCCCTCAAACGCGGGCAGGTGGTAGAATTTTTTTCCGTTTATTTCCGTCCGTTTCGATGGAACTTAGCTTCGGTGCGACGTAACGTTTTGATTATACGAAAAAGCGCTGGTCCCACGTCCGGGCAAGTCGCGCACGGTTTATCTCACGCGCATGGCTCTGATTCCGCGTGGAACGTGTATCGCGGTACAAGCTGTGACAATTTCGCTCGAAGGACGTGCGAGCCCGCGTTTTTACCGGCTCTTTCGCAGCTTTCCGGTAACAAACCGCGAATTTGGAGACAATTTATTATTTTCCAATGATACGGCGTGGTCTCTATGCGCCGTTGTGCTGTCGCGTTCGCTGAAATATAAAACAAATTCATTAACGATCGGTACTTTGGTAATTCATTCGCAATACGCCCACTCTTTCTCGTGCTTTCACCCCCCCGTTCCCCCTTGCATACCAAATGAATCCTGGTGTTCGTTACTGTTCGGTAACCGTACAATAAAGTATGCAAATTTTTCAATGGAAAACGTAACCCACGCGTTAAAACTTTTCTCAACGAAACGAACAAACCCTGCCAATTGTTGTAAACTTTTTCGTGCGGACCGAAACCGAATGAAACGACTATTATATTTTATCTATAATTCGTGAACCGAGCTTTTATTCGATTCAATTTATTTATTTTTTTCTTCTTTTTTTGTGCATCTTGAGTAATTAAAAATTTTCCGGTAGGCTTAATGAATCTTGGATATATATTCGGAATACAATATTGTGATAAACAACAATGGGTGAATAGCCCGGAGCGTTGATTATTTTTAGAGACTGCGGGGGCATCGATGTTTGATAAAGGGCTTTGCTGTATCTAAAGGGGGTGGAATGGAACGAATACAGCATGGACCCCGTGACGACGGAATTATCGACGAACGTTGACGGAAGTACGAGGAGACGACGGTCAAAGTTTCGAGTCAAACCTCCAGTATTGTTCGAACTGACTTTTTCACGACGGACCTTATTTTGATTTCGTTAATTTATCATCGTAATTGTTGATGCCCGAAAAATTACACCGTTGAAACATTTATTATGAGGACCAGTCGTGCCAGAGTATAGGAAAAATAATTAATTAAAAATTAAAAAACCTAATAAAATCCTCTGAAATAACCGTTTTGTTTTATTCGCATTTACAGAAATCACATCGAGCGGGGTTGTGGAGATCACACCGAGTGGTTCCGTGGCCGTGCGCGTCGGCGATACGTTGAGAATAATGTGTAGAATGGGTCAAAAGCTCGAAGTTTGCCGGGTCGAAATACCGAACGAGAAGAGCATGATACTTCGAGCTTCGCAAAAAATCGAAGATCCCATTAAATATTGGGGCAACGGCACGGACGTGGGACAATGCGGCGTGCAAATTGCCCGAGTCAAAGAAAATCACGACGGTGTTTTCAACTGTTGGCTGACAACGGATGACAGCAGAAACGAGAATCAGGGCAGCGTGACAATTGTCGTGGCGAGTGAGTATTGATTCGAATCTAAAACGCGAGCTCAATATCCATCGATCAATTGATCATTGGCCGCGATTACGCGAAAAACGGCGAACGTGACGTAATTATCTCTTCTCGCAGAACCACCGCATCATCCGGAGATCTATTTGAATCCGGTTCCACCGACCGACGGTTACAGAAGCGGCGATGCTTTGGAAATGAGTTGCGTCGCACGAGCCGGACGTCCAGCTGCCAACGTATCTCTGTATCTCGGTAAGTCTATCGATAATCCTCTCGATCGAATTACAAAGCAAAGTGAAAAATTATCGGCCAGAAGGGTTGCGACGTATTTCAGAAAATTTTCATTTCCACGGGCTTACAGATGACGAACCAATCGGTTACGATGGCAGACCTCACACGTACGGTTCGAATTCGATGAACAACAATACTCTGGCGATGCAAAACGCAACTCGTACCCTGGACTGGAGGGACAATGGAAAGATAATTCGTTGTCTGGCTCATCACATCGCCCTTGATCAACCTATGGAGTCCAAGAGAGAGCTTCTCGTATCATGTGAGTAGTCTCGTGTTAAATCAAAACCTCGATAAATCAATCTACGACACCCAATTCGCACGATTCCAACTTTACCATTGACGTACGATTTATTTAATTTTGTCCAAAGTCGCCCCTCAACCACAAAAGATTCCCGATCAATTCGGCTACGTCATCGGCAGGCCTGGAATCGTTAACGTCACGGTTTACGCAAATCCCAGACCCAGTTTTGTTTGGAGCATCGGCGGAGTTAAAATCCCGGAAGGCGAATCGGACAACGCCGATCGCTTGCAAACATCGTCCGCCGTCGATTTGGTAAGTGATTCATCAAATAACTCCGCAATAAAAATAAATCAACTCTCGTTTTTATGACTTCGGTGATAAAAAATTTATCACCGAAACAATTTTGCACATCGAAATCCAAAAAAAAAAAAAAAATAAATAAAGCGCGTAGAAGTCGCGTCAATCACACGGATACGAGAAAAATCGGGACGCGTTTATCGGTACAACGTACGAGTCGGGAAAAAAACCAATATCGGCTGGGGTTTTTCCGGGCCTCAGCCCGAAATCCGTTCGTTCGTAATTTTCTCCGGTGCCACGGGGAACGCCATGGTCTCTCCCGGAGTCTTTCGCTCATTCGCTCTTTCGCTCCGTCGCAATCGAGAAATCGAAAAGCTTCCGCGGCTGCTCGGTCCAACGGCTCTTCGGAAACGTAATTCCGACGAATTCGAGCGAATCGGGACTACAGCCGTGCGACGCGACGCGAAAGCTCAAAGGTAGAGAGAGATGGAACGAGGAGACTTCGCGAGCGGGAGAGCCAGCGTCGAAACTCGGTCCGAACGAACGCCTAGCGGGATCTCTTTACGGTCCACGTGACTCCGATTAACGCATTCGAATCACGAAGTTCCGTAAAGCCGATTTCGTTATACGGTGTTAATTTTCTTCTCTTTTATACCATTCGCGTCCATAATTTCGACTTCCATCGGGTTTTATTTATTTTTTCATTATTTTATTTTTAGTTATTTTTTTTTTTAGGATTTTTTTTTTTTTTTTTTTTTGGTTCTCGGCTCGGTGGTTTTATTTGTAAATTTACACGGGGAACCGTCCGTCTTTGTTTAGGGTAAGGGAGCGTGGGCGGTTCAACTGACGATCGATCCCGTGGAAAAGTCGGATACGGAGAAAGATTTTATTCTGGAAGCCCGCAACGTTCTCGGCGCTTACGGATACACCATTGTACTGTCAACTTCTGCTGAGCCAGCAGGTAAGATTCGTTAATCATCGTTGAATTATTTTAACCTCACACAGCCTCGTGCTTTTGCTTAACACCTAACATACGTACGAGATTCTCTCGAGAGAATGTTCAAGTTCGTTCACGCAAATTTCGTTGGGCCATCTTCGTGAGAGGATGGAGAAATGTTTGAAAGAACGTTGTTCGTTATTCGAAACGCGGTGTTTAACATTGCCTCGACGTTCACATCGCACCGTTCGTCGTTCGTATTTGTTTCACTATTTTCATCGCGCAACATTTTTTTTTACACCGCCATTTTTCATTGTCATTTCGAACACCGTAACGTCGTCGCATTTTTACTAGTGAAATAAATCATCACAGCAATACACGTGTTTAGCCGTATATTTATGGGGAGAGACGTCCCAAATCGACGGATTCAAAGCTTTCTATCTTTTAATGTGATCGATGAATCTTTTTTCAGTATCTTTTGGATCCTACGGTCTTAAAAAATTCCATATTTTGATTATTCTCGATAAAAAATTGATTATTCGTTTATTTATTGCATAAAATCGGTAATTAAAAAATCGGTTTTTCATAAAAAATAATTGAAATATCAATTTTCTCGCGAGATAGATTTCATTTCCTTTGTTTTTGAGTTCAAGAATCGATTATCATTCATTGAAATTGTGGAACAGCTCGACCTTTTTTAAAATTGAAAAAAAAAATATTAGAAACATGATACAGACTTAAATGGTCTAAAAAAAAATCTAAAAAATCTTTTTAAAAAATTAGTGATGTAAGATTCAAGAGATATTTTTTATAAAATCATTGAACGCATCGAAGTGTACAAGGTTTTTAATTCGGTGATTTCGGACGTCCTTCCTCACATATCAAAGTTCACATACCCACGTTTATCACCATTGCCTACTGTGCGAGTTTGTAAATGTCTAACGGCAAGCCTTCACCGCATGCTCACGAAGGAGCGTTCGTTCAATTGTACGGTAAGCTCTCCGAACGCATGCAAGAACTAGGTAATGTCAATTTTTCATTAAATTACGTGCTCGAAAAGTTCGTCGCAAAGATTTTCACGTTGACAAAACAAATTCCAATCTCGCGTTTAGTTCGCGGTTGTCGCATTGCGTTTAAATATCGATAGAGCCACTTTAAATTGATAATCCGCACGATGAAAATCTTTGCGCAACTTTCCAGTCAATAAAAAAATTAATATCAAATCAATCAAATCTATTTCGATCAATCTTCATGCGATCTAAGTTTTTTTTAAACTCTTGAAATTGATATAACGCAATTTTATACTAGTTTATATTATTTGTTCGTGAAACAGAATTATTAATGACGTATCGTTAATTCACAGGCGTCGATCTAGATGCCGGATCCATAATCGGAATCGCCGTGGGCGCGTTGTTGCTCATTCTCCTCGTCTTTCTCATCATCTTCGCCCGCGCAACCGGTCGTTGGTGCTTCGCAGGTGAGCTTCGTAAATCTTTTCTCCCAATTTAACAACCGAAAATTAGTCTGAACAATGACCCGACCTCCAAAATCTCCTCCTCCTCAAATCCCACAAACGGTTTCTCGTGTACGCTCTATTCCGTTTACGCTAAAAAAAAATTTCAAACCAATCAAAAAAAAAAAATTCAAACGTCGAAAGAAAAATAACGAAAAAAGCGACAACGGTCCGCGACATCGTGCAAAAGTCTCCTGTATATTCCGTCAATCCATCGAAAACTCGACGATCGATTCGACCGCCCAATTACGTGGCTCTAGTCTAAATGAAATGGAATCGAACGCTGATGTTCAAAAAAGTTTTCGTTGCTAAAAAAAAATTAAAAAAAAAAAAAAAAAAAAAAACAACCCCCCATCGACGAATATGTGACAGTTGTTATTTGTATGTTATACGATGTCTTGTGTGTTGTGCCGCTAACCGATAGGACAGCATGCAAGTCGGGCCAAGTAAAGAATACGGAGATACGCCAACGTTAAACGTGCGATTCCGTACTCTAGGCATGACACTGTCCAGGGGTAAGTCACCTCGTGGCAGCAACTTTAGCCCGTTTTAAGTTCAAACCGTCGAAAAATCCTTTTAGCGTTTGTGCCGCCGCTAAAATCCAAAATGCCCGAAATCCACGAGACGGGGAAACCCGATATTCATTCGCCTGTCGTCGCTTTAGAGATAGCGCTTTCGCCTCGATCCGCGATCGTGACGTTCGTCGGGATCTCTCACACGCACGATCGTCGACTCGGCTCGAGCGATTCGAGACCGTTCGGCTCGGAGAATTTGCACGTCGGACGGTTTGGATAAACGACGAAGACAGTTCGTGGAGGAAGAGAGGTAGAGGAGGGAGGGGGGGGTGGGGGCGGAGAACGAGAGGGTGGAACGTTGACGCGAGACGGAAGACAAACGCGACGACGTTGCATGAACGGACTCTCGGCATTGGAATTGCAGCGAAACCCGTCTCAACGCCAAACGTGCCACTTCCGATCTCTCTCTCTCTCTGTCTCTCTCTCTCTCTCTCTCGTCACGAAGAACTGACACGAAGATCTGACGTGTTGACGCGTCGACGACGAGAATTCATACTCAAACATACGAATTATTGTTTACGTAGATGATTTTCTTTATTAAACCTGGAGGTGTTTCGCGGTTGAGAGTTCGATTCAACCCAGGCGAGAATTTTTTAAGTTTCAGGAGTTTGTTTGTTTATTGTTTTTTTTTGTGGGGAAAAAATTGGGGAAAGTTAGTTTTTTTTAATTTTTTCGTGAAGTAGAAACGTTGGGCTGCGTTCGTGAATTTTTACGGATTTTTGGGATGACGTTTTGTGTGTGTTTTTTTTTTTTTTTTTTTTGAGCCTTGGGTCGATTCGACACGACGATGCAATCGAGAAGTGCGAAAAAGAGGCGATACACTGAAAGGGTTGATTATTAATTAATGTAGGCTCGTTTATTTTTTTTTCTTATTTTTCAATTGATACGAAAGCATGATTTCTGCATGTTTCGAGTACAGTAATGTTCCCCAAAATATTGATAATCTCGTGACGAGAGCCGTTGCTAGGCGTATGAGGAGAGACTCGAGAGTGTCACAGTGGTGGACTTTTAACGCGGCCGATCGACGACTGGGCCTGAGATCCAGTAATTTAGAATTGTCGAATAAAGTTTCTGTAACAAGCAACCGCTAACTATCGGCGAAGGCAAGTGTGGTTAATTTATTCAATGCAATTTCGTATTTAAAAAAAAATTTAAAAAAAAAGGAAAAAACCCCCATCGCTGTTCCACTACACGATAATTATCTCGCTATTGAACCACATATATCAGTCCCTATCCCACGTAGTTTATTCAATGGCTCGAGCATGTTAGATAGTCCCTTGGAAAATCGCTTATTCTCGTCCTCGATGTTACAATTATCGCCTGATAAATAATTTTTCATTTCCATCGGGTTTCAAACCGCATTTCGCAGACATTTTTTAATTCATCCATTACTAGTGAGATGATAGATAGCTTGTGAATGTTAATCTAATTGTTTTTTCATACACTGCACATGTCCACGATATGAATGGACAGACGCGAAACGCTCTACACGTATGTGCGTCTCATAAAAATTTATTGTCTTCCCATTGGAAATTTTGTTGTTTCCACAATCGTGCTGGATTCGTGCACAAATTTTCCCCCGTAATTTTTTTTTTTTTTAAATCACGTTTCGATTATTCGCAATCGTTTTATTTAACGACTGTTTCGTGAATTGAAAAGAAAATCCACGACTTACACACACACGCAACGTTTAACTATTCATTCAAATAATCGTGTACTCTTGACGTACACATACACGAAGACGAATAAATAAAAATCTGGGTAGTCAAAAAAATAATTGGGCAAAAATATTGAGTCTTTGGGGTTATGTGTGCGGGTTTCTCCCCCCACCCACACACACGCGTAAACACCCACGCACACACCTGCCCACGCACAATTGCCTTGACCGATCGTGGGGTTGCTTGTTGCAGCGAGGCGACGCGGCGACGAGGAGACGGCTGGGGCAGCTGGTGCCGGAAGCGAGGCTCACATCACACCGGGCGACGGGGATGAAGACGACGAAGATCCTCACATAATGGATGAGAAACTACCCCACGGCGGCCAGGAGAATCCGATTCACGCGAGCACGGAATACGTCAATGGACGTACCGACATCAAGGACGTACGAGGGAAGGACGAGAAGGTCGACACTCCGGTCTAATAAGGACTTTTATCGTCGTTGTTTCTTCGATCTAAAACGAAAAACAAAAAAAATAACAATCTATTGCATATTTATTGAATATACAATACCTCGTGTCTTGGCCTTCGCTTCGCAGCATTTAATTTCTATCTTTTACGCGCAATCGACGATTATGACGACACGGAGCGAAGCCGCTGCTGCACTCTCCAGTAGCTGGACAACCTCGACGGATAGCGAATTATTATTATTATTATTATTATTATCATTATCAATTATTATTATTATTAATATTATTATTATTATTATTAATATTATTATTATTATTATTAATATTATTATTATTATTAATATTATTAATTATTATTATTATTAATATTATTATTATCATTATTAATATTATTAATATTATTATTATTATTATTATTATTATTATTATTAATTATTATTTTTTTTAGTATTATTATTATTATTATTATTATTATCATTATTATTCATTATTATCATTATTATTCATTATTATTATTATTATTTTTAGTATTATTATTATTATTATTATTATTATTATTATTATTATTATTATTATTATTATTATTATTATTATTATTATTATTATTATTATTATTATTATTATTATTATTATTATTATTATTATTATTATTATTATTATTATTATTATTATTATTATTATTATTATTATTATTATTATTATTATTATTATTATTATTATTATTATTATTATTATTATTATTATTATTATTATTATTATTATTATTATTATTATTATTATTATTATTATTATTATTATTATTATTATTACCGTAATTAATTAATAATATATAATAATATACGATAGACTTTATTATGATTGAAATTAGTTGGAGAACGTTCGGCATATTTTTCGGATAAGGGTTGGAAAATAGAAGTTTCGCGAAGGGCAATTGCTTCGAGTTCGATCGTGGTCAACGGGAAATGAGGAAGAGCAAACGGTAGCTCGGCAAACTTTCGCCGTGAAATAACAACCGTTGAGTCCACTGTTCGCGACAGTGGATAAACCCGACGTTCGGTCAGACGAACGGGTCGAGTCGAAGCACTCGACAGATAACCTCGCCCCCTGGACCCCGGTCTTTCCTCCCTCCCCGACATCCGTTCCACGGATCGGAAGTCATCGCGGGTCGTCGAGAGCCAGCCACGTTCGTAAGTTTGTTTTCAAACGTAACAAACGCGAAAAAAGAATTAATCCGCGATAACGAAAACCACGAGGAGATCCGCGAAAGTCGACCAGCTTCCAACGCCTTCGCTTCTATCCGTCCCCCGACGAATATTCCGCACGTACTCCAGCTACCGCGCATTATCGCATAATTTCTTTTATCTTCGTTTCGTTGCGTATTTTTTCGAATTTTCATTTTTTTTTCAAACGCGTCGCGATTAATTTGCGACATTCAGGCAGCTATTTTTATTTGTAAATGTTTATTTTTTCGATCCGTCGCGAATATTTTTGAAGTTATTCGTTTGTTTCTTTTCTTGGATTCTTTTTTTTTTGCATACATTTCTATATATATTTAAAGATATATAGATTTTTGTTTCTTCTAATTTATGTTTAATTAACCGACGATCTATCGTGTATTTTATTTTCGCGATGCAGTCAATTACGACTTCGCAAGCATTCCTTCCATATGTTCTGTCCAGCGCTGCCCGTCGCGCGTTATCCGATCGATGGAGCCCCTCGTGCGCAAGCCAGTGAGTGACAACTGCGTTCTGATAATTCACGTGGCCGTGTTGAAAAACTATTGAAAATAAAAAAAAAAAAAAAATAAAAAAAGAAAATCAGAATCTCATAGACGCTAACTCGAATCTCGATCGTAATTAAAAACGAATCTCTAAGATACAAACTCATAGACTAATCAAAGTTGACCACGAAATGTGTGTGTGTTCATCGTTAAAATTACATAAATTGTTGAATTCTGCGAATGTGTAAAGATTAAGGAGGGATAAAAAAAAAAAGCTTTTGAAAGTTTCGACTTTTGCAGAACGAGTTTATCGTATTATTTCAATTTTTGGAGACAGCCCGTCGATTTTTTTTTTTTTTTGTCGATCATGTACTGTAGCTTTTATTACCATTTACCAACACCGCCAAATGACGATTGACCGGCACGTTTGTACGATTTTCGTGTATTCGTGAGATTTGCTTAACTTTATCGATAATTACGATTATTATTAATTAACTATTATTAAGAATTTGTACGAATGAAAAATTTCGCCTCTCTCGCCAGATCTGAAAATGTCATCGAAAAAAATCTTTACGAATCTCGATCGTTGCGCAATCCTTGCGATATATTATTGTCATAAGTTTATCTTTTAAAAAAAATCGAAGCAGCACCGTTTTCGGTCTCGTGTTAATCACCGTCTTTCGAAAACGCACATCATCGCATACGAAAAACATTCCAATAACGCTGAATAACGTTTATCGAGAGAAAATAAGTTGAAAGTACAAGACGAACATTGCGAACTCGCGTGTTCGAGCGATAACACTGAGAATTTGCGACTTCGATCGTTAAAATTATGTTCAGCCACGACATTACGGCTCGCTATACAATTTTATAACGAAATAAACAGTTTTTCCTTTTACTACATCAAAGCTACAAACACTACCGGATTGACGAGTTAATTTGTTAAAAACGAAACAAAAAAAAAACTATCAAAGTTCAAGAGCTTTGTTGCTTCTTCATTGATTATGTCTTCGACAATAAGGGTTCTTTGTACTTTTGTACACGTAATTTTTTACGTAGCCACGTCTTTAGGTGACAAACATAATTATAATTTAAGTGAAAAAAAAAAATATATATGAAAAAAACCGAAAAAAGAATTTAAAAAAAAATCTACAAGTTGAATGCCAAGTCGCTCTTTTTTGATTATTGTTTTTTATCGTAACCAAGAATCTCACCGAATTTCTCAATCACACGTGGAAGCCCACGAGCAATTATCGATACACACAGACACAAGAATTTCCCTCTCTCTCGTACTGCGCGATATCGATTATTCTTTTTTCCGTTTTCAAAAGCGGGGTTGATGCGTCGGCAAATTTTTCATTTGATAAAAAAAACCTTCTTTTTCCGATATTTAAGGATTTGTCGGCCGTTGTGCCCGAATTACTGCGTGTTGTATATATTAAATATATATATATATATACATAAATATATATAAAGAATAAAAATTATGGTACGAAAATCGAATAATAGTGATGATATTATATATATATAAATATATATATTCTGTGTCAAGGCACTTGGCTTGCAATTCGCGTATAAATATTATATCCCTGATAACCTTATTTATACCGGTAAATTTGCATCCCAATTGCCGAGGACCTGTCGTTATTCATATTAAAGAGAAAAAATAAAATATTGATAATGGTAAGGATCGTGAATGATTAATTGATTACTCAAGCGCGGTTGAAAAAAATTTCGCCAGCAAATTCGAGAAACGACTAATCAATAGATGATCAATGTTTTAAAATTAGGATTGTCATTATGTGGTTGTACAATGCCAATTCGGGTGAAAATCGAAAAGTGTTTGGCAAACCCGATGTTATTTGTGGGGCCTCCGGTTCGACCCCATTCGCACCTATGTCTGCCCTCTCATTCGATCAACCGTCGTGTTTTCGGATTTTAATTATCGAACCGCAAATTCATTAGCCCCAATCGCGAATTAAAAAATCTTCGTAAAAAAAAAACGCGTAATTTTCTCGACTCAAAGCAAACTTTGAAGAGTAATTTCGCGAGAAAATTCAATTAAATGAACAGATTAAAAAAAAAAAAACGTTAAAACGAAAACGCACATTGCGTCACGATCTTTCTTGTAAGCATAAATATAGGATCACTCACAATTTTTTCGATGTTCCATGATATCCGTATCGACGTAAAAACTTCTATGCAGTATCGCCGTGACAAATTGCGTAGTCTCGAGCGAATCTTCGCTATCAGCGATTGAAACATTTTTTGAATACGCCAACGAGATGAATCCCAACGACTTCTCGCATATCACAAAATCAATTTGAACAGGTCCAAATACGTATTAAAAAAAAAAGAAAAATACACACACAAAAAAAAACACAGCAACGTTGAGAATCACTGCCAAAAAAATAATGCACTGAAAGTGCAGAGCCGACGATGCAATGCCCAATGACGGCTTATCTTTACAAATTGGGCCGTTTTACTCTTTTCCGGTGTTGGATCATTGAAATTCGCGAATTCGCCCGATTTAACCGGCAATCGTATCCCGTATATTCGTACCTAAAAAACCTTCTTTCTTCATTCCCAACTCACCCAACATCGGGGAGAGTAACGGAACCGTTGACATTCGAGATTAATCGTGTAACTTCGTAAACGTTCGACCTATTCAGCTTGTGGAAGTGATTTTAATTAGTATCATAAGTATAGCATTACCATGTATCACATAAGATCGAATAATACTGAATTAGATATATTAATATTAACGAATATGTTTTTAATGTACAAAGATTCATTGTGGTACATTACGATACAACTATAATTATTTCGTAGACGTTAATTTATATTATTATTATTCGTATAAATAAAGTTAACCGTAATGGTAATTACTTAAAAAAAAAAAACGAAAAACAAAAACAATTTCCCGATGAGCACGATCATCATGACCTTATCCGTTTTTTTTTTTTTATATCCGCCCGTGTAAAATGGCGTTTATACGTTCTTTTCTTTCCTTGAGTGTAATCGGTTTGATTAGTTGACCTTAATATGTGGGGGAGTGACTCGCTTGAAATAATGAGGAAAAAAATTCAATAAAGGAACATAAAAAAATATTTAAAAAAATAAAGAAAGCGTCTGACGATAAATAGGAATGAACAGAGAAGTAAAACGTTGTTCAATCTCGTACTCGTCGATAGTTCACACACACTTTATCGCGTAAGAAGCATGATCGTTGGCCATACAATGGAGTATATTATATAGATATATATATTTATACATATATACGTGTATATGTGTATATATATATGTATACATGTTAATGTAAGTCTACACGGTACGACTATTATAATTATTCGATTGTAACACGATTGTATGAAATTAGCGATACTCTGAAATATTTTTCAACCATTCCCGAATAAAATAAATTAATTAAACACACAATTGATCTTGACCGAAATTTTACACAAGTCGATCAATCGATTTGAATTTATGTTTTGCGTCAACAACTTTATTCACGCCGATCGAAGCAATCATTTTTACGAAAAATTATGTATCAAGGATCGGCAAACTCGTTGAGAATCGATCACAGCTCGAAAATAATTCAGAGATCGCTTCGTCGAATTCGAAATTTAAACACACTGAGACAAAAAAAAAAAGGTGTTGAAAAAAAAAAAATTGAATAAAAAAACCCATTTTGTATCTGTACGTGTAGATACAATGCGATAGGCAAGAATAAATGTAATTAAGGATTCAAATGAAAATTAATATATAGAGAGCTGTATGTAATAAGTAATAAGTTCATTAATTGCTACGATATTAAACTTAGGTACATTATACATATGATTTTTGAAATAAAACAATTTGTTTTTAAATAATTCGTTTGTTCGATCGTAACTTCGCTAAATATAATGAAAGAGCGACGATGTACCAGAACCGTTATCCAATCCAATCCAAAAACTAAAAAATTAAAAAAAAAAAAAAAACCATTCACAACATTTTCAATTCATTAAAAACTCGTATCGATTATTGACCGATGTTTTTTCAGGTGGCTCGTCGACCAGAAATATCGGAGAATCGTGAGTATTGGATCATAAGGAATTTATCGAAGCTCGTTCGGACCATCCCGACCACCCTCTCGTCAATTTCCAATAAAAATTCTAATCACCTCGCAACGCGGAAAATATTCCGTAATAATCCAATCGCTGCGCAAACTTTTTCCATTACACGACCGTTATTACAATGGCGCAGTGACTTTGCAAAGCACATCCCCAACCGGAATTTATTAACAACAATGGCGCGTGACGTTTGTCGGCTCAGTTTAGCAAACCATGAAACGACGGTTTTCAGACACATAGCGGATCCGGCAGCGAGCGTTAAACTACTTCGTTTCCACAAACCAAATACAGACAATGGGCAAAGGCAAGACTCAGTTTTCTTTTCGTTTTTTTTTTGTTTTTTTTTGGTTCTTTATCAAAAATATATTCATCCCCCGTACCGTCATCCCCGTGTCGGGAAATTATCACGCTGTGAGCATTTAAAAAATGTTTCGTTTGTTCGTTCGTTAACTGTCTGCCGCAAAAATTCGTGAAGTTATATCAGTTTTGGAATCTTTTACAACGCGTTTCATCGTCCGTGCCCGCAATTCGTACGCTTTGGTGTTGGCTCCGCTACGTAACGTCGTTTGTTTTATGAAGCCTCTTTCGACTGTCAAATCGAGTCGGACTTTATCATTTTTTACGGTAACGCAAATTGGAAAACGCAGACTTTGCCGAACGTAATAATGAACGTTCTCGTGTCTTGGCTTTGGCATCATTTACGGAATAACAGCATCATCCATTTTTCATACTATCGCAATGATTTGTTGGAACATAAACGGAGCTTGATATTTCGGAAAAAGGAATAAATGGAAGAATGATAATTGTCGAGTTGAATCGTGATAATTTGTGATAAAGAAATATTCAAATCAGTGCTGCTTGACTCTCGGATTATCTACTGTGGATTAAATCGTACGAGATCACATTTAGAGCGTGATTGTTTTTATCTTCATCAAATCAATGAGTAAATTAATCGACAGAATTTCCAATCGTATTGGATTATTAATTTAAACGTGCTCATGTTCCAAACAAATTTTTTCATTGCCGAAATTCAACGTCATAGTTTTCACACGATCGAACACAATTTTCGTCTCATCCCTCATAATTGGCCAAATTAATCATACGGAATGTTACAAAGTTACATATCCTTTTTCTCGCGGCGCACGAATTAAAATCCCGTATTCTCTCTGACAATTATTAATCATCGAATCAGAAGCGATACGGAAAGCGCCGGACGTTACTCGAGATCGGAAGTCGACGGTGCTGATTCGGTTAAGGGCAAAAGACCCAGATTCACGTTTTCCAAGCTGTTCAAACGCAACAAGGACAAAGTCTCGGGAGCGGACACCGATACCGTGAGAACCGTCGTCACAATGGACGATGATAAGGTAACAACGTTCACCCAGAATAACTTCCCAACGCCTATCAACGACGTATTTAGCGCATTCGGTTTGCATTAATTTGGACGCGAAGACGTTGAAAAAAATAACACAAAAAAAATTCAAATAAAGCATACAAGCGTAGATTATTTTCTAATTGGATTTTCCCGGTAGTCGACAGCTTTCGTGTCGGTTGTAATGAAAAATCGATCTTGTACTCGTTAGATACGCGCATATATCATACGATTTTTTGCACCAACATAGCACAGTTTCTCTCTCTTCCGAATGACGAGACGAATCGTTTCATCCCGTCCAACGTCTCGTACTCGTCGCCATTTCCATAAATTAATACCCGCGCCGCGATATCGCGATATCCCTACAAAGAGATATGTGACTGAAAAACGATTTTCGCGCGAATCATGTACCTGACAAGCAGAAGAAAAAAATTAATTAAAAAAACTGGATAGACGCACAGTGATCTGAATAATTTTGTAAACATGACGACAATGAAGCGAAGCGTTAAAACCGATCGCTTTTATTTGACGTGACACATCGTTTTGCAAAATCTTGAATGCAGTCTCTAGTGAATCAATTTCAAGCTTATTTATTTGACGCAGGTACAGAGTACCGAGTCTGCAACCGAATCACACAGAACCAATCCTTCGACCGAGGGCGGAATAGTTTACGCCGAATTGGATCTGACGCAGCAACAGCAAGGAATCGCTCCTCGTCGTATCAGCGACGACAAGACCGAGTACGCGGAAATTGTCTATGCGAAAACGGCGGAAGGAGAGGAACCGGCGTCTACCGAGAAATAATTTAATTCCCTCGATTTTCACGCTGTTTTGTCCCAACGAGCACCAAAATAACGTCTCAGAAATTACGGATGTAAGCGATGGGAATTGAAGGAATACATTGAACTCGAGTTAACTGGTTTATATATATATATATATATAAATGAATGAATATGCAAGCCTTACGCTGTCGCGAGCGGTGCGATTTTAATTCGAGTTACACTGATTATAAGACAAGAATATTATTATAACTATGGAAATAAAAGTTAAACATTTACGAGAAAAGCACGCTCCGTCGCTAAGCGATTTCGAAGATTCATTAATTGGAAACGAAAATTCAAATTTACGTACTTAATTGAAGGGAAAAATATAATTAAGTAACGTTTGATTGTAATTCGATGTACTTACGAGTGTTTCTCGTACGTGGTTTAATGACTTCGGTTAATTATCATTTTGTACCTTCGTGACAATTTCGATTGTCAAGCTCGAAAGTCACGTGTCTGACCAAACGGTTGTTCGTACTACTGCGCTGATGATCGTCGTCACAATTTTTTACCGTTATCACAAAGACATTTTTCGTAGCTTAAATATATAAATATATATATATATATTGTATATCTTGTAATTCTTTCTACGATCATTTGTATCGGTTATTCACGATCTCCGAGAGAAAACCAAAATATTGTATTTAACACACCGGTGTAACGATGATTTCTAATTTGCTATGATTATTTTTTACCTTGTGCATTACTGTAATTCATAACGACGAATTCATAAGGCTATCAAAGATCGAGATTTGCTTTCACACTCTCGATCTACCGTCCGATACTTATAAGCTTCATAATTATTATTATTTTTATTATTATTACGATTATTATTATTTTGTATGACTTTACTTTGATAAATAAAATTACTAATAATACACAGATGCGAATAATTGCGACAATTATCATTTATTTCTCTATTCATCGTCATTATTTACAGTCTCGGATTCGACAGGTACCGGTTCGGAATCCGGTGATTCCTCTGTGTCGTCATCGCCGCCAACAGCATCCAACTCCACTCGATGCTTGTAAATCTTGTAGATCTCGTCGGCCATTTCTTTATTTCTCCTTTTGAACTCCCGACGGCTCGCATTTTGCAAGAAGTTTCTGGGTGGAAGACAATCCATCGGAACCGTAAGAGGAACTTCCGGTATCATTTTTCTCCTCGTTAGAATTTTCGTGGGTCGCTGATCATCGTTCGTCGTCGCGACAAAGTCGATGGTTCTCGGATAATCGTCGCACAGTCGAATTTTTTCGGTGATCGAACGAGTTTTGTTCAATTCAATCGTTGAACTTCTCAGTTCTCGGCAGCAATCACGATTTTCGTGATCGGTTGTGTTATGGATTTGCAAAATTGAATTCGATCGATCGTTACGCGAAGGTCGTCCGACATTCAAATGCCACGCTGTGCTGGTCATGATCAAATTCTCATGATCATCGTCGCGAGATCGCGGAAACGCCGAAGCAATCGTCGGATTCTCGAGTTCCGAACCGTGAAGCGTGCCAATTCGTACACCCCTGCGATACGAAGTATACGCGTCTTCTTCGGGAACCGTTAGAGCTCCTGGTACAGGAGTGTCCGGACCATCTGCAGTACCCGGCCTAGTCCCCGACGCTTCCGCGAGAATCTCTTTACGCGTCGAATTGTCTCGTTTGTCCGCGAATTTGCACAATTCTTGACTGAAACCGAGCGCAACCGGTGTTATTCGAAATTCCAATCGTTGATTAGTGTTGAAAATCTTCGCGATAGCGTAGATAAGAGCGTTGACGTTTCTACAACGAAGAGCGTAAACCGCGCCGTGATTTTTCGCGAACAACGGAGGACCGGTCCAGCAAGGATCGGCCACGTAATAACCGTCGTCGCAGGACAAAACGGCGATCGTCACTTTGCCGCATTCGATAACGAGATTGTGGGAGGTTTCGATGGCGGATTTTAATATCGTTGCGAGACACGGTCTGTCTCTCGAGCCGTAAATAATTCCGCACATGTTAGGGTAAAATTGTATGGTCCAAATGTGAGGAAATACTTTGAAACAAGATTGCAAATTAAAACGATTCGACGAATTATTCGAGCCTCGTTTGACCGAGTTTCTCAAACTCTCGGTGTAATAAGAATCTCCGCATATTATGGCCGAATCGAGAATAGCCGGTCCCCATCTCGATGGGTGACACAAATTTCGCATGGCGATTATGGCGATACAAATGGCCGCTCGATTCTTTCCAGCTCTATCGCCGAATCTCGTGTCCCAGCATCCCAACGTGCCCCAAACGGAATAAATTAAATTCGGAACTTCGACAACGTAATTGTTCCACGATGATTTGGAACGTTCACGCGGTTTGGGATCGTCGCATATATCGTTTTTTTCGTTTTCTTCGGTTCGTTCGTTTCTTTTTTTCTTCGTTTTGTGACGAGGGCTGGAACGAATGGGCGAATCGACGAAGCTCCAGTGATAATCGAGATACACCCACATGGGATCCTCTCGAAAATTTTCGAACGCCGGCACGTTTATTGATTCAACGTGAAGACGATGAATGAAAAATCCTGTCGTGTCCTCGAAACGATTGACGCACATTTGTCGAGCCATTTGACATATCGACGAGAATATTCCCAAACACGCAGTTTCCGCATTATCGTGTCTTCTTCCTTTGGAGTTGCACGGATAAGGATCCACGTAATAATAAGCGTTCGTCGATCGCGAGTACCAAAAACCGTAGCAACAATTCGTAAATTGTATTACACCACCTGTGTGTCTCTTCAAATGTATTCTCAATTGTTTTCTTATCAACGAATAAAAACCAATTTTTCCGGTATTCGGATTTTCTTTAAATGCGTACAACGACGTTGCGCAATCGCGAAAATCGAATATTCGATTCATAATCGTCACGTTTCTCAATAAATGTTCCGTGTGAAATTTCGGATCTTCGAAATCTTTGTACAAATTTTCCGCAACTTGAATTATTTTATCGATCATTCCCGGTACCGGACTTTGCACGACGTCGCGTTTTACCATGACCGATAGAAGAGCAACGAAGTAACAACGTTTGATTCTGGGCTCGATTACAACGTCGCGATTGCGCAATGCGACGGTGCCGAAGACGAAAATTGGTTTTTCATTGGGCATCGTTGGTCGAAAAATCGCATCGAGATCGTAACGCGGATGTTCTTTTCGATGAATCTGCGGCAACGACGTCGTGGGAATAACGGGCTCGTGAAGACCACCGACGTCGCTGCAATCTGGATCGAGTTTTTTCGCGTAAGATATGGTAATTACTCGCATTACGAAGAATTTTTCTTCTCGGTAGTTTATAGCTTTGACAATGAGTTTTAAAAAATCTTCGAAACATTCGGACGTGATAATGCGTAATTTTTTCGTTCTGGAAATTCCCCACCAAGCGTAATGATTCGTTCCTTTTTTCATCACGCCTATGTGCGAAGTTTCGCAGACGATGATGGCGCCGTTGTAGATCGATATGTCGAACAATTTCTTCAGCGACATCGCCAGATTCCAACCTTCGGAAGCGTAGAGAGTTCCACGATGAAGAGGCGCGAAAACGGCTCGAAACGTGTAATTCGCGATGGAGAATTCGGGGAGAACGCCGTCGATCATGTCAACGACTGTGGAATCTTTGGCAGCGAGAAGACTGTCAAAAGCGAGATCTTTGCTGGCCTCGTAGATGCCTCTTATGGTCCTGACACCCCACAACGTGGGATCGTGAACGCACGACCAAGCTATGACGCACAAATCTATGGCTACGCTCAGAAAAGTCTGATCCGCGAATTTTCTGTCGTAAGGACGTTTACGGACAGGATCTGCACTTAAGAGGTTCGCATTTACCGGCAGAGTTCTGTGCGCTTTGAATTTTTTCAAAGGCGCGAGAATCGGTCTCGTGATATCGTTCTCAACGACAAAAACTTCCAGAGCTGAAGCTTTGAAATTTTTTATTCCCGTAAAACCACGCAACGTCGTATCGAATGGTGCTACGTCATCGGTCACCCATTCGGACAATTCCATGAGCGATAATTCGCGTCTAGATTCATTGACTCCGTCCGAAACTTCTTCCGGATCCTCCATTATTTCCTCGGCCAATGAATTTTCGGATTCCCGTTTCGCGCATCGTTTTCGTTTTTTTCTTGATCTTTTTATCGTGGAAATCGACTCTATATGAGCAATCGACAGTGTGTATATTCGATACGGCGCTTCCGTCGATGCGCCATTGTTCTCCTTTATTCTCGCAATCATACCCTCGAACTCGCAAAATTTCAACAAACAAGCGTGGCCGCTTTCGCTCGCCATCCCCTTCTCGTCACAACCGTAAGGATCGAACAAATGATACTCCCCGTTCGAGAACCAAAACGCGTAAGACGCGTTTCTGAATACCAATATTCCAGTTTTATTCTCGTTTACGTAACTTCGCAGAACGCTCGACAACTCGTCCGATTCGCAACTATCCGGATCCGCGTAGACCGATTGTTTCAATATGACGTTGCACTTGGTACCGAGAATAACGACGTTGCGAAACCATCTCACGGATTTGTATCTTAATCTCCCGGTACGTTGATGAATCTTGTCGCTCGCGAGTATCAAACGATCGAGAACGGTACCGTGAAAACCGTTCACGTCCAATCGTACTTTGGCCAGAATGCACAGAACAGCAGCGAAGAAGCACGATTTGAAATGACAATCTTCCGTGTGGTCGCGATTGCGCAAGCACGTGTTACCCTCGATTATACCGACGTTGTTTTCAGTCTCGCGAAATCCAATGATCTCCGGAACTTCGGGTTCGTTCGTGTTCTCGTTGTCCACGAGTTGAACTCCAACCGCGAAATCGTCGGATACGACATTCTCCTGGATCTCGTCGTTATTCTCGGCTTCGGAATCGTCGTTGTCGTCGATTGCATTCTTCTTTCGCGCGCTCGGGAATATCACATCGAACAACACGTCTTCGGTGTTGCATAATATATTTTCCAACGTCTTGTCGTCTTTATCCGTACCGGTGAGTCGGCATTTTCGCGTCTTTGGATTGTCCGGACAGGGTTTTAATTTTTTCTTCGGCGTCGGAGTTTTGATCGTTGGACCCAGTGGAATTATTTCCGGAATCATGCGCAGACCGATCGGATCTTCGGGAATTTCTTGCCAAACGGATTCGTCGGATGTTGTTTTATCGCGTTTTTTTCGACATTCGTTTTCGTTCGCTCTGTCGAGAGTTTCGTCGTGAATGAATTTTTCGTCGATGGCTCTGAGGGGAGTGTAACCCTCGGGTGGAATTCGGGAAAATAGATACTTCGTCGGTGGTAGTTTGATCATTTTTACGGGTTTTTCATCGACGTCGCGAGCGGAGTTCGGAGTCACGGTCGTTATGGCGGGTCGATCGGATGTTTTGGGGATTTGAAGATCCGTGACTGCTTTGACAGCGAGTTTGGAATCGATTGAGAATCGTGAGATCAGAGAATGCATCGAACCCGAAGCTTTTTTTGCGTCCAGCAGAACGCAAAGAACTTTTTTCGGTGGAAGAACGTAAGGAGGTGGATGATTGTATTTTAGACGTTCGTACGCTTGAATCTCCGCCGATTCCTCATTGGGTATTTGATCTTTTTCGATCTTAACGCTGCCTGTCAATAGCGATAGATTCAAATGATCCGGAGCGTCCGGACGTTCTTGCTCGGGGATTTCCAAAATCGGATCGTCGAGAGGCTTCTCAGGTTCCGGCGCTTCTTTCAAGAAATCTTTGTTCTCTTCATCTTCCTTGTCTTCGTCGTTCTCTTCATCCAGCTCCTCGTCCTCCGCTTCCTCATCTTCGTCCTCTTCGTCCTCTTCAACGTTTTCATCTTTACCCGCCTCTGGCTGTTCCACGTCCGTCGTTTGAGCTTGTTCGTCGCTTTCCACTTCCGGAACGAACAGATCTTGATCGGTTACCGGCAAAAATCGCGTTCGATAAATTTCTACGGTCTCATCCTCGGGTATCTTCACGCCAGTTGGATCGATAAATTTGTTATCAGGCTGTACACTCTCGATGACAACAAAGTGGAGAGAAAATATTCTATCGTTGAATTCTAAAATCCCATGAAGCGTATCCGTTAGTTCGTTAATTGTGTCAGTTACAACGAGAGAAGCCGGATAATCTCTGAGTCTCCAGCCTTCTTCGTCGCTTCCGTACGGATTAATCAGGAAATATTTGTCGTCGTGCTTCCACATTCCGTACATCAGTCGTTTGTTTTCCAATATTATTTGATTGTATTTTTCGAAACAATGCTCCAGAGCCTCGCCCAGATTAGCGAGAGGATCGGCGTCTCCTTCCACCACTCGCTCTTTCTTTTTGTACGTTATCTCGTTATCGCCGAGTTTAATTTTATTGGGAATCATGGAAACATCGATGTGACTCGGTGCAGGCTTGAGAACTCCTTTAAAACTTTTTGACTTTTCCGCTCTTCCCGCTTCATCTTCGTCTTCCGCCTCTTGGCCCTCGTCGTCGTTCTCTTCCTCTTCCTCCTCGTCCTCTTCATCTTCCCCCGCGGCCTCATCATCCCCCGCTCCTTCAGCATCCCGGTCCCGACTACCCTCTCGAATCCAGTTAACGATATCGGAATAAGCGCTATTCCCGACTCGCAGAATTTGATCGACGTCGAGATTTCGCCACGTCGTTGGATCTTTGATCTTCGAGTAAGCTATCGCAGTCAGAGCAATAATCAGACCTTGTCGTCCGCGCGATGATTCTTCAAAATCCTCGTCGAGACAATTCATCGAACCATGAAGAATTATACGATGAGGATTTATTATGCTGAATCCCTTGATAAACTTGACCTCCTCAACGATCGGTGACTCGTTATTTTCTACCCCACTTTTATCCTGATCAATTTCCTCATCAACTATCTCTGAATTTATATTCTCCGGACTTCGATCTCCATCGGCTACGTTATTTTTCTCCAAACTCGATGTATCATCTTTTTTCTCATTTCCACGAGTCGATCGTGCCATCTTCGATTGCGAATCTCGAGCTTCGAATCTACCCATCACAAAAGTAGTCGGTTCATCGTCCTTCATCGCGTAGTCTTCGATTCTTCTCATAAGTTCGGGATACTGATTGTAAGCTTCTTTCGTTTTTTCCGCGTTTTCACGCGGTTTGGGAATCATGTCCGTGACGATGTTACAATCGTCAATCGGCTCGGATTTTGGGGCTTCGGGGCCGAGTGGTCTGCGATTTGTTTTTTTCTCTCGATAAATGACAGTTTCGTCCGAGCCATTGACAATCGTTCCGGTCTTCACGTACAATACTCTCAGGCCATGCATGATAAAAGGATCTTTTTCCTTGTTCCCGGTATTTTCTAAAATCGTCTCGATGAGTTCATTGATCGAACTATTCATCGTAACGCACGCAAGTGCGTTCTTGTACTTGTCAACGTTCTCAGGATCTCCGGGATCGACTCGAAAACCTTCGTCGTCGCACGCGAAAGGATCGAGAAAATAATACTTCGACGATTCCTTCCAAACGGCGTAAAATTTCTTCTTAATCTCAAGAATGGCCGAATTGTTTGTGGAAAAAAAATCTCGTACACCGGTATCGATCGTGGCTTTGCCTTTCTTCGCCTGACCGGGAACGACGTTGACCATAACGTTGACTTTAGCCGTGTAGACTCCGAGGATGACATCTCCCATTACGTCATCGATTTTCATCTCGAAAGTTTCGTCGAGCTTTTTTTCAAGAACTCTGGCAAGATCGACTAGATAGATGTGCGCCTGATTGAAGATCAAATCGATCATCGCCGTGGTCCATTTGTTGGCGTTTACCAATCGGGAATAAATCAACGCCGCTAGGGCGACGACCAGATGACCGTGACCGCGAATCTGAACGGGTACCAAGTCGTGCGTGATGTGAAAAGATCCTCGAACCACAGCGCGATACTTGTTTTTAATTATATAACCGCTGGGTCTTCGACTCGGTTTGCCGATACTTTTTTCCGGTTCTTCGGGATCGTCCTCGTTCGTTGGTAATTTATTAATACCGCGAATTCCCAATCCGTAGAGAACGAAGTGTTCGTTGTTGATGTTACTCTTTTCGAGAATGATAAACACGAGCCCGATCAAATCTCGTACCAATATCAATTTAGCCGATCCGCCGTTTGCGTCGTCGGTCGGTAAAAGATTGTCCCTGCGCGGTTGGCCGTCAAAAATATTTATGTACTTGGAATCTTTCCACACGGCTATGTTCAAACCCTTCGAGGCGAGCACACCGGCGTCGTAACGTTTGAAAAAAAGCTCGAGCGCTTTTGCCACATGAAGATAGGTCGGGGTTTCGGATCGAAAAGTACCGGCGTAAGCGGGTTCGTCGACGGTTACATAAACACGATGGGTATTTTGAATCGTCAAATGTTTCTTGAAATCGAGAACGTTCAAGCTTCGACGATCGTCGGTATTCAGACTGTCGTACGATTCGCAGTAATAAGTGTCACCGTCGTCGACGATTTGATCGATCATCAGCTCGTTCCAACAACGAGCTTTGACGAGAGCCGTCGTTGCGAATGCCGCGATTGCCACGGCCGGACCCTAACATCGTTTGACAAAACATTACAAATGTATCGAACCCTCGATCGTGTTTATCCCATCAATAATCATCATAATTAATCACAGAAGAAACGGAAATTAAATATACAATCGCGCAGCGTTGAAGAATGATGGAATAACAATAAAAAAATGATAAATGAGTACGAAGGAATATAATTTACTTGAAGACCTCTGGACAGAGGAGAAAATTTTTGCATATTCTGGTTGGTAAGACCAGAACGAACGCCATATTTCACGCACGTCGGCAGATTCGGACTTATTCTCGTGAGCGAGTACGTGTCGACCGGAAGATCAAGGGCATCGTTGAGCCTGCGATACTCAGCCTCAAGAATCTCGTCGACCTCGTCGTCGCTCGACGCGTTATCATCCGGGTCGGCAATCCCGCGTTTTATACGTCCCAACGTCAGGACTTCCGCGTCCGTAATGACCTCGTTGCAATCGCACAATTCTCGAAGTTTTTCCCGCGTTGTTTTGGCGGCCTTCTCCGTAAAAACGGATAATCTCTCGTTGCGTTCTCCGCGCGTTTTATCTTCCATCGTGAAATCTTCGTTCGAACCATCTTTCAGAAGAGAAATAAACGGAATGGTTTACGTTACGTTCGTCACGTAAGCCTGGATTACGATAAATCGGATATGAGGATAAGTTCATATGGGTCGAACGGAACTTCCTCGAGTCCATTCGTCATCCGCGTTGGCGGTCGTATAATTGTCTTTTCGATTCGAGACGTGACAGGGATGTCACGATCGCGGTTCAAGATCGACCATGCGATGCAAACATTTTATTAGGTAAACGGAATTATACGAATACTTACTCGGTATGGATTATTTAATTTGTGGGACAATTTATGAACCGAAAAACTGATTGCTCCTAAAGGACTGACGGTGCAATTCGTCAATTGGCCGATTTTTTCCGTACTGTAAATTTTGACATCTCGCTTGCGCGACGAAGAACGATATTACGAAAAATATTACACCGGCACGAGCGCGATTAGGGTGTCGTTGAAGAAACAATTGTGATCGAGATATTCGCGCGGACCATAACATGGCGGAAAATTAAGAAATACAATGTACTACAATATTTTGACAAATTTAATCGGCGTACGAAAATCATCCAATGTACTGTAAAATATCGATGTTACCGCGACGATGGATGTAGATTTTCGGTAAATAAACGTCGTTGGGTGAATGTGCCTCGAATGAGCGTGGATTGTCGCACGCAGGATCGTCAAAGCCTTTTTTTTCGCGTTATGCGATATTTCAACATAATCAAGATGTCGAGCCCGGACGAGCCAGATGGAAAAAAAGAAACGTGAAGAGATATTCGTCCGTAAATTCGATATCCTCTAACCAATGTAACAAGCTCACGAATGACGATGCAGATTTTACCCAAAAAAATTACGATGCACGGTTAATCAAACGAAATAACCATATCACGTTTTTTTTGGGTAAAAACTCTACATATATACTCATATCTGCATGTCTAGTGGACCACACATCAGCCAACGATGTCACATATTGGTATTCCACATATTGGCATGTACGCCGACAGGATGTGTTTCGAGTATAAATTTTCGAATTGTCCTTGAGCGTCGGGAAAGTAAAATTGAATGTTATTAGCTTCCGCGAGCCCGAGCAGATACGCGCGATAGCGCATCGTATTATTTTATACAGATCGTATTCTGAAATGATCAGTATGCGTGTATAATCATCGTAGCAACATGTTTTCTCCTCGACGTTCCAGTGGTTGTTCTCGTTCGCGTGACGCACTTTGCAACCACGACCATGGATTCTTCGTGCATTCCGTCGGTTTCCATCTTATTCGTCGGCAAAACGAGCGGCAACGTTGAGGGGAGTAGCCAACGAATAATCGTGAAAGTAAGAAGAATCAAGCATTTTACATCGTTACGATGCATCTCACGAAATATATATTCCGCTCCGAAATGAAAATAACACGAAGAAAAAGAAAAAAACGATATAATCAAAACGAGAAAAACGAAACGAAAAATAAATAAATAATACACGTACTCGTGTGGTAAAACTGATTTTCAGATAAATGAAAGTTTGACGTGAACGTTTTCCTCGCCGTGTGGGGGTGGATCGTACGAACGATGATACGTCATCGACGAGCCGATTGTTGTGACCATGAAGAGGATCGGAGAAAACTGACGTTGAAAAGATTGCAAAAAAAAATGATGAAAACGCGTGAAAACAAGAACGCGAATGGATCGACTGACAATGGCTGCGAGGATCGCGAGGAAAAAGCGAAAGAACGCGAGTGCGAGGACGCAAAGCCGGATAAAATGTCAAAAGCTCCGAAATTCGTTTCCATGGCGGACGAACTTTTAGCGAGAATAAAACCGTCTATCGATGAGAGAGAAAAATATTCCGGTGGACGTCACGTTCGTTGCTTTCTCGAAACAGTCGACATAGAAAAGTTGAAATTCGGAGAAAAAATGGGGATTACAGAAGCTTGCGGTTCTGGTAATATTTTTTTCAATTTTTTTTTTTTCGATCCATCCTTTATTGATTTTTCATTCGATTCGAACCGCGCTGAAACCCCGCCCGTGTAAATCGCCCGAAGCTTGCTGAATCCGGTATTATTGTATATGGTAAAAATACGCACGGAGGCGTTGATACCGACGGGGTTTGAGTGAAAATTTTTCGTTCGAGAGTAACTCACGTATGTGCGAACCGTAAAAATTCAGGTCGAGACTCAAAGCCGATAAAAAAAGAGGATGGGACTCGGAATACACGGCCATTAAAAAGTAATAACGAGAATAAAAAGAATCAAGAACCGGGAGAAGACGATGGCGATCGTAAAGCAGAGAACGAAACAAGCGACCCTAAAAACGAAGGGCAAAAAAAGGAGAAGAAGCGAACGGAAAAATACGGCAACGCGGACCCGTGGTGTCCCAAATCAAAGAGAAAGAAAAAATCACCGATGGAAGTCCGGCCAAGCAGCGGAACGGAGAGCGATTGCGAGGATTCCATTTGCTCCTTCGACAGCCAAATAAATCTTTCAGGTGAGTATGCAAAACAATACGGAATACATGCTCCATTGATTGTTTCATCGATGCATCTGTTTGTCAATAATCGCCGTCGATAATCTTTACGAGAAGTGTGAAGCCGATGAATAAAAGAAAGAATTGCGAGAAAAAAAAAAATATACAAAATTAGAAAAAGAGACGGAGCCGGAGAGAACTGTCATTTTGGTACAACGAAGAAGGTAAGACATGGTGTACACGTGTCAAGTTCGGAGAAAAAGAAGAAACAGGTTCGTTGATGACCCTGACGGAATGCACAATGCAGAATGCATTTTTCACGATGTACTCGTCGTACTTTCGCGGTAGATGACTCTTTTTCTTTCCCGTCTCACCGGTCATCTATTTTTGTCCAACGTTGAAGCCCATATTGAACAATGAACGTTCGTTATTCCGCGCGTAACTTCTCCTTCGTACTTATTTTGATTTTTTATGCATATTCTTTTTTTTTTGTTCGTATTGAACAAGAAATTTTCCATCCACCGTGGCTCGATCCGCGAATAGCAGCGGCAATAATATTTTGGTCACAACGCGCGGTGTTGTCTATGTGTGTGGGTTGGTCGTTATAGTGTGACGTGTTTTCGTATGTTTATGCAGGCCTGGCCTTGACCAAGGAGGACGATGAAAAGATCGAGAAGATGCGACGCAGCAGGGTCCATTCGTCAGCGGGAAAGTAAAGAAAAAAAAACGAAAAACGAAAAGGAAATGGAAAAGAAACGTAGAAAAGGTTCAAAACGAAGAGAACTTGGTTTGGATTAACGACGTCGCAATAATTTTAGATGAATGATTGTTATTATTATTATCATTATGAGAAAAAACGAGAATGGGTCATGTAAAAAATCCTAAATCATTTTATTTAACTATCCAAGTCGAGATTACGCGCAAATCTACACGAGCGGATAAACTCATGTGATCTGGATCGGCCAACTTATGCGTCGTTTTTTTTTCACTTCATGACCGAAGATGCGGAGCATAACAAATTCCAAGCTGATAATAAGCGAATATGTGTGTAATATTATTTCTTCGTAACGGATACAAATTCACGACGAAAAAGGAGGTCAAGGCATCCATCAGAGTTTAGGCGAAATAAATTTAAACATATTCAATTACCCTCCCCATTATTTTCGATAATTCCTAATAATTTGATTAATTTACTGAACGAAGAGAAGTGATTATGTGAACTACATTTTATTTGTGTGATCGATACAAATTCACGACAAAAAAAGGAGGTCAAGGGATCTATCGAAGTTAATGCAAAATTGAATTTCATAATTATAAATAATTGTATTTATAATTTTTCTTTTATGATTGATCTTAGTTTCAATGATTTCGATTGAATTATTGAATCATTAATACGACACACTTTCTCTCTCTCTGTTACGCATAATCGGAGTTAAGTAATTCACGACAGGTCGTAGTGAGATGTCTCGACTATCGTAACATTGTTCCTTGACTATGAAATTACCCCGTCGATCATACTCCGATGGCATTTCGCGTCTCGGCCGGAGGGGAAGGAGGCCGACGTTGATGTCTGGTACAACATCGGCTCATGATACAGCGTATCGGATTTCTCCCCCGGATGTTCTTAGCGCGTTCTTGATCGAAGAAAAGAGATCTTACCCGCGCGGACCTAAATCGATAAGACGGAGCTTGCGGCTTGCATCGTTCATATTCTTCCCTCTAATTACCGAAGCTACACGATCGTAATATTCCCGGCTACTGTGACTTATCGCTCGTAAGTCAATGTGGCAAGCGTTCGCTTGTTCCGCTGTCGCGTCACGAGCTTATCACTCCCTGAGCAAACCGAGAAGAGCAAATCACGATCAGTCGAACGAACACTTGTGGTCCGAATGGTCGAATCTTTTCGGTTGTTTCGACTCGCCATTAATTCGAATCATGCTATCGAATGTTTGACACACAAATTACAGAAATCTTTGTACGAGAATTTTTTTTTTTTTTTTTGCGGTATTTATCGTCGAACAAACGTCACAATTAATTAGATCGATAACATATTTTTTTTCGCGCGTTATTCGTCAACGAGGATTTTAATACAACGAGACACAAAATGCTCGGCTACACTGGAACGTTACCTTTTCGTGAGTACACAATAATAATTTTGTTTCATTAGTCTATAATTGTAAAATTAACACAGTTAATTGATCATGAAAACGCTTAAATAATTATCAAAATCGTTGGGATTCGATGTAAAAAAAATTTGTTTCCAACCGAGTTTTTGCTCTAAATGGATGTCGATGGCTCGGACTAACGGAGAAATGACAGCGACTTGTGGTACAAGGATCGAGAATTCGTGTTCGAGCCCGTAGATTAAAATTAATCGACGACGAGAAAAAATAATCGTAATTATTGTCGAGTCACGAAAACGGCGATTCGGGGGTCGATCGAGCAATCTTTGCAGGATTATGGAACGATCGGGAATTAAATTGCACGGCTGATCGGTTGGCCCCGGGTACGCCAACGAATTTGGATGCTGCGGAGAAAACGCGATGGACGTGCGGGAAATCGGATTACGAATTTTAATGTCGACTTAGAAAATTAATGGCGGAATCGCTCGTTCCGATACGGCAGAGTAGCGAGTAAGGACGTTAACGCGAGGAGGATTGAGCACGGTGAGAAAACCTTATGACAAATAGTGTAACCTTCCACGTGCGGTTGTGAGTATGAACACCTTCTTTCGATTATTCATTTTTAATATTTCATCTCTGTATTATTGTTTTTTATTTTATTTTTATTTATTTTTTTACAATTTTATTTTTTTTTAAATACTTAAAGAGATATAATTATGAGTAATTCGTTCGAACGTGTCCACACGACAAATAATTCTCTAGCTACGTTATGTTCTGTTAAAAATTTTCATTTTTCGTTTTGTCGTAACAATACATTAGAGTCGTATCGATAGATCAAAACGTTATCGTCCGTTTTGTGCGTCTATGAATTTAGCAAGGCTACTTATGTATTCAAAAATCTTTCTTCTACCAATCAGGTAAGTTAAGAAATATGTTAACTATTTATTTGACTCATCGTTTTTCGGCTTCTCGTTCGAAATTATTTATGTAACGGCATCGACATTATTTTTTGCAAAACCATATTCGTAGGAACGAGCATCCGTCGGATCGAAGAAAACGCAAACGAAAAAAGAAACGACTTTTTGTTTCAATGAAATAACGCAAATTTCAGAAAGATTCACGTAGAATAGTCCAGAAGAATAAAGCGAATATACAACACGTCCGCGAAAAAAAAAGAAATCGTCATATCCCACACTCTGTGGATCGTTGATTGCTTATCCGTAAATATGCATTTTCTAAAATCATCGATCATTCGTTGCGGCGTGTGGTCGTAGCTTCGATCAAATCCCGGGAGTGCTTTGAAAAATAGGAAAAAATGAAAAATAAAAAATAGTCGACGAAGGTATGGAGAAGAAGTGAAGTTACATGTCACTCGACACGGTTGCAAACGCGACCTCGTGAGTCAGAGATCATCGTGAGTACGTAAATGCGGGATTCGATTGTAATTAGTTGCGGCAAAATAGTCGGATTTCATTGCGGCGTTTAATCGCGCTCGATGAGTTCCTTCGCCCGTCATATGGAAAACCAACGTCGCCTTTGATTTATGATAGCTACGAATGCGATTCCGTCGGGTGACAAAAACAATTTTATTGGCACCATTGGTGGTAATGAGCGTTGAGTGGTCGAGTATTATAACGCTCGGAAAGTCGTGGGTACGAGTGAATGCGGGTTGGTATTTGACGTTCGCAGGGTAGTTCGCGTATCGCGTATATAATCTCATGCGTCGCCTAGGAATATATGAAGAGGACCAATGGTGCACGCGTAGATAATTCAATGAATGAATTAATTAATCGAATACTTTATTACAAAATTATTAAATGAAACGCGTGAAATATAAACGCGAGAATCGTCGTTACCGTGTTGTAACAATCTTCGTTCGAGCTACGTAATAAGCTGCGAGAGAGGTGCGAATCTTACCTCAGCGACGGTGCATTAATCTCGTTGCTTGGCGTAATTTCGATGGCTCTCCGCGTGAACGTGAATTATATATTCGTCAGTGTCCAGAGATTATTCACGCCGAACGGTTATATGATCAATTTTTACGTGACGAAATTTCGAAGGCACGAACATTCAGTAACTGGATGAAGAGCTTCAATTACCCAACCGGGGCTGAAAACCCGATGATTTTTCGAGAAACGAGAACGGCCACGCCATAAAATTGACAACCTCTCTAATTAATCTCGCTAATAACACAACTTTACAAGCTCGGTTATCGATGGCATTGGACTTTGAGGTATGCCTTGTGCATCATTTTCGTGCTCGTGAACAACGAAATGTCAATTAAAAATTTTCTTTTCTGGAAAATGAAATAAAAATCATGAAATTTATATTTGATATGCACGCGGTAATGGTGTAGATAGGAGAACAATGGTCGAACGACTGCAGCCTTCAAACGGAGAGTTGAAAAAGTATATATTTAAGATATGAGACGAAAGCAAAGGAGAAGGAACGGTGGATAACATTAAAACGCCTCCCTGTATTCAATGACCCCCCCCCCCCCCCCCTGAACCTCGTCCTCCAGAGTCCGCTGACGTCACCACTGACGTTCTTCTCATCTCTCCACCGTAAAATCCAAATTCATGGCTTAGAACCGTAAAAATCCGGGTAGTACGATTAAAAATCACGTCGCTCGACTTATAGCGCTCTTATCGCCCGTTGAGCACATAACTGCAACGTGTTAAGGTAGTATCCTCGACACTATGGTGTTATGGTGTCCAGTAAAGAAGAAAGAAAAGAGTTAAGGGCGCGTGTTTCACTTTACCGCCCGAGTCAGTGGCGGAAAGAGCGTTAAACATTTTTTTCTCACGTGCTATTTGAAAAAAAATGACGATCAATTGATTATAGTTATCGAATGAATTCATGTCGATTACGGGAGCAAAGGAAAAACCTTGGGTCACGATTGATATAATTAATTGAAAACTAGATTCTCGAAAGATTCTTGACTGTTATTAATTTTTTTCTCCATGCCTTTGCTCACCTTCGAATTTCTGAGCGAAGTACACGAGCATAGACGAGTTATGAGACAAGGCCGAAATCATGACGACTGAGACATCAAACTTTCTCCTTCTCACCAAAATATGTGCATATTTTTATTTTTATTTTTTTATTATTCGTTGCACGATGCACAGGAAATGCAATTATCCGTGGGCGTATAATTGGCTTTGCAGCCAAGTGTTAGAATGCAATTTCCAAGTCAAAAGTAATCCATAATAAATTCTTTGGAAAATGAGAGAAAATTTTTGAGACGTTGGCACGAGTTGTGCCCCAACGTTTTGTCTGCAAGCGATTGCTTCGAGCTCAAACGTCACTTGGCCTTTATCGGAATGGTGAAGAGGTCATACCGTGTCAACGAAAACTTGATTGAGAATCCAATCGACCTGACCCTGACATCGTCGATCTCGCTCGTGGAAAATAGAAAAAGCAAATCTAAATTATCTCGTTTCCACGAAACCGAATGTTGGCAAACTCTGTTATCGACTAATTCGTTCTTTTTATCCACTCTATGAAATTGCGCACAATTTTCATTTGCGGAATATCAATTTTGATCGACTTTTGCTTATTCCGAAAGATTATCCCCTTTTTTTCAATTCCACCGATTCGCTGCATCCGTCGTAAATAAGAATTAATTGTGGATCGAGATTAATCGTCGCTGCGAGGAAAAATAACGATATAACGTATAAATATTGTTTCTTCAGTCAATGATCACGCAACTATCTATTACTTCTTCGTTTTCCACACGCATCCATCATATCACCATGCGAAAAATCTTGTTGACTAGTTGAAACTTCGTCTTCGTTTTTATTTTTTTCTCTTCAACAAAGTTCGAGCCATAATTTTTCCGTTTGCTTCGTATATCGCTCGTTTTAATTCGACCGAGTGTAGGAACAACAGATTCTCGGGAGCCAATTTAATTGAATAATTATACAAATTTTCGCGGTGATACGTTTGCGCACAATCCGAATGGACGTTAATTCGTCGCAATTGCTTCTCGGCATCGCGGTCGGAACGAAATCATTAGTTTCGTAATTGCATTGCAATCCGGAATAAATCGTTGATCGCGTTGCTGTGCTACCGATACGTTGGAACTTTGTCAAGTTTTCATTTTTTTCCATCAGCATTTTTTTCGCGTCACGGGATTTTTACCACACGTGTACATATTTATTTATATACGTGTGCATGAATGCGTATATACGAATACTGCAATTTTCCGATCGCACACAGGCGCAATTCGCTCACACGCGATCTTCAACCGCATGGGGACGAATCGGCGGATCGCCGGGAAAACGTCGTGCGTCACACGACTTTTCGAAAATACGAATTATCCGACTGTTGCTTGCCTAAATACCGTGCGATTAAAGGGAAAAAACCAGAATCTCGCTTACGCAAATTAGCGTTGCGGAAGGTTGATTGCCGTCTCGTGGACGAGTTTATGATTTCTCGAACGATCAATCGTACGCCGCGGAAATCAAGACGTCAATAAGAGAATAACAGACCTTTTATTTCCGTTTTTTCTCGACGTCCGATGTGCGATGAGATTCTGAAAAATTCTTATTCTTGAGTTTGATCGACGTTGGGATATCGATGCTTTGTTTGACGAGTTATGACCACAGTAAGGATGAAGGTATTGTCAATGAAGTATTTTACTCAATGGTTCCTCCGAATCGCATCATGTGTCATTATTGATACTCTATAGTGTATTCTAATGAAATTATGCTAACACGACTAAAAAGTTATGAAAATCCCTTGATTTTCCCGCCAAGAACTGCATCCAACCCCTTTTAAGTTTTCATGTCATTTGCAATAACCTTGATATGGAAATTCACGAGACTCCAGCGAGTTCGTTATCGGTTATGACCGATAATTATAACCGAGTACTCGTAACGATGTCAAGATGCATTTTTTGTACTAAAATCCCCGGCACGGGCTGCCGATCGAAAGGGAGGCTGATCTCGCGAGTGGATGGAATTGTCGAGGAAACAGCCCGAAGGTAAAATAACTTGTTCCATCGCAGTGTTTACGGGGCGCATACGTCTTCGCCATCCTGTTATTACCGATGTTGCGCGATGGAGTCGTATACGTACGCGAGTGGTCTTTCTGCGATCAAGGTTGTCAAGAGAGCCGGCGGCCGTTTAATCGAAACGAAACCTCCCCTTGCTCGGGATCTAGATATATACTACGTCGCTCGAATTTTTCGCGGCTCACGGATGTAGATGATGCTGAAAAAATGGAGAATTTGAAGTCAATGATCCTCTGATTAAACAAATTTTTTTCATTGCGCCTCGAACAAAATTCATTAAAATTATTTACGTCTTTTAGTTTGTTAAGGCGTTAAATCTTTCTGCAGAATCCAAACTTAGATCCTTGATTAAGGCCAGTTTCGGTGTATTTCTCGTCAGAAGTGTCCCTCGTCGGCAGATAAATTCAACCGAAAAAGAAAATTCAAACCTCGAACAAAATAATATTTCAATGAGTCGGTCCGTAATTGACAAATCGTGACAAAAGTTCATCGCCTGAATTGCAATACTGCACAACAGGCTCTTCAGTGCAACACATAACATGTAATAGAAATAATGGATAATCGGCATCATCATCGTTTAAGACGATAATATAAACGTGAAAGCGAATAATTGCCGTTTTTATGTTATACCGCAGACTCACCTTCCACTCGAGTCCTCTTGCCATTCTCATTGCGAACGAAGACATCTATAAAACCTCTTCCATCGCTACCACTCACGACTACGATTATTTTTTTTTCTTTATTCGTCGGTGATAAACTACGATAAAGCAATAAATAACTGTTTTAACTCGGGCTTACGAGCCCTCACTCGTTTTCCCCCCGATTCATCGACGATATCAAGGTACACGTATTTAGTCGCGTGACTTTTACGATCTCCGAGAATCCCAGTGGTTCGACCGTCTCGTTTTTCATCGTCATCGAGGGATACGAGAGTGTCCTTAACTTTTGTAACAATCATCGGTCGTTGTTGCCCTTTTGTGAATTTTTAATGTAACTCAATCGTTCGAATTCTGGTCAAACGCAATATTGTGCAACTTCCGCCATTTTTTTAAGCGTTTATATATTAATGGAATTAATAATTATCATTATTATAATTATTTTTATTTTCATTATTATAATTATTGTTTGATTAGTATTTTATAAATTCTTTCTAATTATTGAATTAACCAATAATAATTTATATTTCATTGGGAGTAGTAGCAGCAATGGTATACAGGGATGGGCATTCATTCAATGAAGATGTATTCAAAATACTTCCATTACTAAATTATCATAAATTATAATTTCTATTGAACAAGAATTTAAATTTTCATATTTTTGCAATAGTAATGAATAATTTGGATGTAATATTTTTCTCCGGCTGATTCTAATATTTAATAGCAATTGAAATTTATGATAATTTAGTAATAAGATTTTAAATACGTTTTTATTGAACGAATGCCCATCCCTGGTGGTATATTTATCGACAATATTTTACAGATTTCAGTATTATTTTCATAATCGGTTTTTAATACACATATACTCAAACCTTCAAACTAATTCGCGGCTCCCACAGCAGCTGCAACGTTGATCAAAGGCAAACGACCACGCACTTCGCGACAGCGCCGTCGATCTCCCGTTTCCCCCGCTGGCCGACAATCTTCTGCGTGAACGAGATCGAAAGCCCGACGTTTCGTATTTTTCTTTGAAAAAACGCATGATTACTCCGGAAAGGACAAAGACAAAGAAGCGGATTTGATAAAGTTGGCTCGGATGGAGGAAGTCTGAGAGAGTTGAGCGTATTCGCGGGTTCTCAGCTTCGTGCAAAGGACCGGATTCCACGGTGAGGTGGAACGAACAAGACAGCCTAAGAGTGAAAGAACGTTCCGTGAGACGGCAAAAGAAAATTACCGATTTGTAGGCTGCGATATGGCGTCGACCGATCCGACGAAAGGCGGTATTGCGAATGGACCGATTCATCATCGATAAACGATCGTAACCATCCCCTCGAACGTCGCATCTCCTTGTCGACTTCCGGTCGAAAAATTGTCATTCGGAATAGCGAGATCCGGGATCGAACTTTTATGATCGAAACGAAGATCCCTGAACAATGCCAGTATTGGCGAAAATTCGTCATTGGGATGCTGCGCGACCGCTGTTAAAATTAACGACCCGAATTCGGTCCTCGACCGGTCTCTGCACTAGGATAAAACCCGGCGTGGATTCCCGTCATTCGCACAAAACTGCACGGTTTATATTATGTGGAAAAATAGGAAAATACGAGAATGCAATAAAAGCGTGAATTTGCAAAAATAAAAAAAGAACAATTAACCATCGACGTGTGCTTGTGTGCGTGCTTGTGAGCGCGTCATGCATCGAAACAGTCGCACATCTTCCATAAAAGATGTCGCAGCTTGGAAACGGGTTTTTTTTTTCTTCTACTTCTTATTCGCTTCTTTTTCTAACACGAACGATGCAACACGCAATCCCTATCGTGGACAATTCTGGTGCACCGGATTCGGTAAATTTCTTTGACTGAAGTGGAACGAAACAAAAAATTTTTTAACCAAATGCAGAGTCTGAGTAATTATTTTTATGACATCGTATATTTTTTGTCCGATAAAACGTTACGACGATCGTTAAGGAAATACCTAAACGCGGATTCAAATCGGAATACGACCTTCGGCGGTTTATCAAAAGATTCGGAAAGCGAATGAGCCGAGTATCGAATGGTTTTGAGATAACATCCCGACGAAATTCTGCATCGCTATTCCGATGAAGCTGGAAGGACGAAGAAAACATTGGAATTCGAGTGACGAGGGAAAAAATGTCAAGCCGCGGGCATACGCGAGTTCCTCGGTCATATTAAATTCTTCGCACGGCCCTGTTCGTACAGTTAAATTTCGAATCTCTCGCGAATTCTGTCGCGCACTGAAGACGGATTGAACGAAGATTCGAAAGAAAATACGAGAAACTTCGAGCTCGCTGGTGCACGTTAAAAATATATAACGAAGCAGAGAAGCAGAGATGGTTCATCATTCGATGAAAATGCACTGGAAATACTTTCATTACTTAATTGTCATGAGGTATAATATAAAATCAGTGTAAAACAATAATTTATCCAAATCATTCCCCATTATTGCTGAAATGTGGAAAATTTCATTGTTGCACGATAATTATTCCCAGTTCTGTCTTCAAAAAAGTATTTTAAACACATTTTCGTCGAACTAATGCCCATCCCTACATCGAAGTTACAACGTACACATTCCAGTCTCCCTTATTCACAATGAACGAGCCCAACGAATAAATTCAGACCAAAATTCGTCCATCTCTTACCCAACCATAGGATCTGCGAGCGCAATGATTTGCGTCGCCGGAAAAGTTTTGAAAACTTGGGGGAAAAAAGCACCGACAAAGAGCGCGAGAGAGAGAGAGAGAGAGAGAGACAGAGAGGAGGAGAGAAAAACGAGCAAGTGCCTCGTGAGAGTCGCGATTGGCGAAGGATCCACGTGCGATCGCGATCGCCACCTCCACCTTGACCACCCGATCGACCAGTCGGCAGAAGGGTGGTGGCTGGTCGCGGGCCCGCGCGCGATCTCGCGGGGACCGACCCGCGACCTCCACCACCACGAACGACTCGTGGGCCCGGTGGCGGGGGTCTTAGAGTCATTTTTCAAAGTCGGTCTATCGTCCTCCTTCGCCACTTTTCCACAGTAACGCACGCGGCGAACACCTTCGCGATCACTCGAGACTCGAACCACGATCGAACCCCACGGGCGTTGTCATTCGTTGTCAAACACGCGTCACACAGCAATTTTACAACACCCACCCCCTAATTCATCCGGTTATCACGCTACAACCGGCATTACTGCACAAAAAAAAAATTATCTTGGGGTTGTTTTTTCATTCCCGGTGACCGTATTTGGATCAGTTTGGTTACGAAAAAAAAAAAAAAATATAGCGCAAGTTTACGAGGGAAGTTCGTGGAGGTTTTGCGGGAGGATTTCGAAGTCGTAGAACTGGGGAGGCTGGTAGAGCCCTCAGCGAGAGGGCTGACGTGATTCGTCCACGTTCTGCGAACTTTTGGAATTTCCCGACATCGCGAAACCGTTGTCTCGCTGTTTTTCTCTCGCTGTGTTCGCGAATCTCTTCGACAACCCCGTGGAGTACGTCGCTCGAGGAATCTCGCGGGAATCGCGCCGATCGTCGAACGTGTCGCCGTTCGATGAGTCGAGAAAATTCCGATTCTCGAAGTTTCGAACGCGCTGATCGATCGTAAATAAAAGGCGAATAGCTCGAACGCCAAAACCACGCCGATCATAATAGCCCCAACCTCGAGGCCTAATCGGGAGCGCGTTCCAATTGCAGTTCGGATCGAACGATCGTTCCGCGGTCTCGATAAATCGACGCGTTGACGCGCGAACGCTCGAAGACCCTGAAAATCGCGTTTTCTCAGATCCCGTTTGTTTGTTCGTTTTTTTTTTTTCGTCTTCGTATCGTTCAACGATACACAAATAAATAGAAAACAAAAAAACTTTCGGAGTCGTTGATTCGTCGAATTACGGAAAATCTGTTTGATCGGATTTCGCGATACAACGACGATTTGGTGGTGTCGTGCGAGTGAAAGTAAAAGGAAAAAATAAATTTTTGAACGAACGTTGACAATGAAGGATGTTATTTCAATTTGGAGCCGTCTGGCCGGACGCAGATACTCGTCGGTTATTTCGAATTCCAACAATGCAACGGAAAACGGCGGACACGACAACGAGATCGAGGAGAACGCCGATACGATCATCAAAGATCCGAGAAAGAATTTCCGAAGAAAATCGTCGGTCGTCGTCAATCAGTTCTTCAACGCTGCGTTACCCGTCCACCGGGACGGGCGACCGGGATGGCCTAAAAGTGAGTTAAAAAAATGAAAAAAAAAAAAAAACATAAGTATATATCCATGTACACATTCGTAGATAACGATTATTGTCGAATAAATTCTACAAATTTATATCAGCCCCGTCTAAAACGCATTTCGTAAGCAAATCCGTGAACACGATGTCGCACGAAGGTGGTTAAAGTGCAAGCGCACGAGGTTCGCTGTTATTAACCTCCCCGCGTTCCCCTTTCACCGGCATCTCGGGCTTAGGGGATAGGAATCCGACGCCGACGCGCGCCAACGTATATTCAAATATTTTCGAAAGGTACCCCCTCAGATGCAATGTAATATATCTATATTTATATAATATTTACATACACGAAGTAATTCTCGTTCGTCCGATGCACTCGGACGTTTCATTTTATTTTCGCAACAGCCCAGCGTCAACAAATTTAAATCTTTCAGCGAATTTCATAATTGGTCACCGGTATTTCGTTGCCAGAAATCTTGTTTTTGCATTTCTCCCTCTCTCCTCCCACCGTTCGCTTTTTCTCGTTACTTTTTTTCATGTTTCTTTCTCCGGTCGCGGAGTCACGCGAGTGAGATTCGGTCGAATTCCGTGGGGTTCGCAATGCGACGGTCCCGACACGAGAAACAACGAAGAAAAGTTCGAAGTAACCGGAGTAAAGAAGCTCGCTCGCGAGAGATACGAGTACCGCGGGAGCCCGGTGCCGCGATTCAAACCAGTTCTCGTGAGTCGTGCACAAACGCGAGAACCGAAGCAACGTTTTATCGTACGCGCGGAGAGTGCACGGTTGAACGTGACTGCATGAATGATCGTACGAGAGAATGAAAATTCGTGTCCGAGCGTTGTCGCGAGACATACGCGTTGCTTTAATGAATTGCTGTTTAAATCGCAAGCGCTAATTTCTACGAGCGATTTTGCAAAACCGGTCAATCGCGGTGAGAAAAATGAATAGCGGAAGCTGCGTCATTTTTTCCCAGCCGAGTATTTTGTTTAATTGAAACAAGAAATAATCTGACAATTATCCGCCGGTAATTTTTTTTTCTTTGTGTTGTTTATCGAAACGTTTTTGGCTAAACCGGTTGAAGGAAAACACGAAAAACAATGAATGCCGTCGGCTATATCGGGATTCACGTACGGTGACTAATGAAGAATGAGATCCTCGTTGAGCCTCGCGGTGGTTCGCTCAGGGGGCCCGAACTTGCAACCATAAGCATAGCGTATCACCCAGACACTGGGATTATTATGTATGATAGTCTCGTGTGAGAGAGAATAATGTACGTGAGGGGAATATAGTAATTTACTTTTTTTGCCTACCACGTTGACGATCGTCCAGCCTGGCGGGTCTCGAACGTACATACACCGCACATATATATATGTATATTCGATATGTTGTATATTACGCATGATTCCTATCTGTGTATTCCGCGCGAGTATAATAACGATGATTGTACAAGACTCGCGATTAATTCGAGTTTCTTTATGGTATCTCGTTGCGTCCGGGGCCACAATCACTGATTTCGCGATGAAAGTCGCGACAGCCCCGTCAAATCTCGGCTGTTACGTTTCGGCCTCGAATTATACCGCTCGCCATTCCGGACTTCTTACGTGTATATATTGGGGTGTCCTGTAATACAGTTTTTTTGGATTCAACGTACATCATTAACTCGTGCCACCGAGCAATAATTTTCATCCAACTTCGATTATTTCAATTCGTTTTTCAATATAAAATAGAAGAATTTATTTCCTAGTTTCTTGAACTGATCCACCACGTGCTCCGTTATAACTTGTAATCATTTTAAACCGACAAAAAATCGTCGAAACATGATGAAAACAAATTAATTGAAAAAATGTACGTTATTTAAATTGAAGATTTTAATTGCTGGGTGGCACAAGTTAACGATGTCGTAAAGATCCGAAATTCGGCCCAGGTTTTTTTTCTATATACATTGAACAGTTCTACAGGACGCGAACATCAAAAATCCAAAATCTCCATACGAAGGAGCACCCTAATAAAAAAATATCCACGTGTATGTCAGTCGTTCGGCCGGACCGTGTTTATCGATCATTCGCGCGAAGCAGTGACGCGCGTTTCGAAGCGGCGTATAAATTACAAATTATTTATTGCCCGATGACAATATTACCCGATTACCGGGATAACGTACGAGAGGATCGTTAAGCCGCAAACGATTATAATCTCATTAAAGAAGCCGCGAGGTATACGTCGATCCAACGTCACGGTGTCGCGCGAATTCTCGCGAGAAGCGCTAACAAACATCGCTCGCGGGGTTCTCAGCGCGGGAAAGGCAATCGCAATTGCAACCAGTTTGGTACGCGACGCGGCATAACCTGCTCCCGTCGGCCGATCGCACTACCGTCCCGCCAATGTCACGGAATATTCTTCTCTATATACCGCGCGAACTCGCGGATCTCAATCGTTCATGGAATTTCGTTGAATAATCCTTTGCCGATCAACGATCCGTCTTACGCACGCGCTCGGGTAACCGAGTTTAAAGTATGAAGAAGAAAAAATAACGCTCTAACAGCCGATCGCTTCCGACGTCTCGTCTTTTTTCTCTGGCTATCGAAGGATGATGAATAAATCCAGGTATTTTCTTTTCCTTTCTGCGGCTTTCAGTTATTTCTTTTTTTTTCAATTTTTTTTTCTGATAAAATTAATAACCACTGTCGCGAAGGATGGAAAGACAAAAAAATCGATTCTATTCTGCTCAACAAAGGCTACCGTTGTGCAACTGCCATTATTGCGCTCCCGTGCCGAGGCCAATTCCGTATAATCGATCGGTAATTTATATTTAATTTTTTTCGTTCTGTCTTTTTTTATTCATTTTTTTTTTAATGAAACGTAATACAACGTATCAATTAATCGGCCGTATGTCGGTAAGTCGATACCACTCACGTGGAATTGTTGGACACGAATAAATTACACAATCAAATTGATACGAGACGAAGAAGACGAAAAAATGCGGCGAGCTCACGAGTTATGATGAGATGCTAACGATGACACATTATCGAAACGTTCGAGTCGAAGACACGCAAAAAAAGATTTTTTTTTCATAGCGAAAAGCGGAATCTCGTTAGCAACGAGGACCTGCGTACGTAGGTCGCTCGATCCGTCAGGTTTCCGCGGTACGAACGGAGACTACCACAAATTGTGACAATCAGACGGAGAAAGAACACAAAAAATCCATTAGTGTAGTTGTGACGATTTATTTTGTAGACTATAATTATACATCGTTATGACTTTGATGGAGAAAAAACGAAGAACAAAAAAAACATGAACATCGCGACGTGAGGTCAGCCTGGAGTGCCCGATTTGCGATAATGGGTCAATGAATATATGTGTACATCATCCGTAAAGATATTTCTTACTCTTCGTCGTGTCACCTGGTCGTACCTTGCTGGTGCGATGATCGCATCTGACTATTGTAAATCAAAGAAACGTTCGAGTGAATAACCCACTGACAGTGACTTGCCGATAAATCCCTTGTTCCGAATTATTGTTCCATGGAATTTCGTAGAAATTGAGAAAACAGGAGATAAAAATAGTTCAAAGTCGAAAAAAGTTAAAATATGCTTAGACTATTGAGCACATGAGGCACACGAACACATGATACGTTTGAATTTCAGGATTTAATATATTCAAATGAAAACGAAAAAATAGAGATTCATTAAATGAAAATGTATTTCAAATAGTCTTCTAAACAAATATCGATGATTAATTTTCATGTGACTAAAATGCAACTAAAATTATTACATCTCTCGAATAATTTTTAATAACTTCGGGGAATTATCGTTTCACGATAAAGTCCGATATTTAAATGAAATTATAATCCACCATCGATCAGTGGTTAAGGCATACAACTAGATACAACCTCTTAAAGTATTTGAAAAATATTTTCACCGAATGAATGCCCAGCCCTGTCGACAGTGCGTATCTACGATCGTGAACGTGCGAATTTTTCCGGTTCGAAGGTCTTCCCGAAGGTAGTTTTGTCACGATGGAACAAAGAACAACAGCCACATCGAACCGCCGTACATAGAGAGTTCACATAAATTCGTCACGCAACGAATTTCCTGATTCTGTATTGCGATTCGCGCAGCGCACTCAACCCGCTCGATCTTTTCCCACTTCTTCGACTCATTTTTCTTCGTCTCCCGCGTCTCGGTCCGTCGATTCATTCTCCGTCTTAAAATTCTACCCTTCGTCTTCCCCCTCCGGCTCTCACTCGCGTACGATAATGAAGTAATTACCAGACGAGCCACACATGCCGCCGCGTGGTCGGAATTTATTATTAACCATCGGAACTGTCACTCGCAGTGCAACGAGACATCGTGGACGTAGTAGATTAACGCGATGCTGTGTATTATCGTAGCGCAAGCCAATTTCGAACATTGTGAACCGTTGATTATTCCATTGTCGATTCTCACCGTCGAACCCATTGTCGCGGGACAAACCGATAACGGTGCGAAAATTGGCGAAATGTTGTTGAGCAGTAAAAGCTTCCAGCTTCCTGAGCAACGTCCGGTATGAGGGCAATTATTTCGTACGTGAAATATTTAATTTTGATTCATAATGCGTCCTTGATTCATTTGATTTGTCATTTGGCTGCGTTACTGATTCAATCGAGTGGCGAAAAAAGAATCAACAACAAAACGTAACAAAAAAATCCAATGCACGGTCCAGCGATAATCGATAAACCGATGAGCAAAAAAATTAAACCAAATCATAGATTAATTAATTGAATACATCGTCGTTACTAATATTGTAAAAAAAATTACGCTTTGGTACGTCACAGCAGTGTTATAGCTCTGAAAAAATGGCCAACTCACGAACTACGACAAATTCGAATAAAATTTGTGCATCTATAAAATCAGCGTACCTACTGCATAAAAAAATCTTAATTACCGATTTCTCGGCTTTCCGTTATGAGTCTCCGCTATTTCAGCAGCACAACAATTCCGTCCGTCTTTCCCTTTCGTCCACCTTACATGCATTCTCTTTCCGTTCGCGTCGGGACTTCGCGCTAACGTTCCATGTTATTCTCCGACGATGCCGGTCTTGCCTTTCTCGCATTCGTCCGGATCCCCACGTTACTGCGTGCATCGAAAGTATATCGCGAGTCTGCACGTACAGATGAATCGCATTAGAATTGCACGCGGCGAAAATAGCCCCACGTGTGTGTGTGTTAATGTTTGTGCATGCTTGTGCGTATGTGTGTGTGTTTGTTTTCGTACGTCTGACCAATCGCTTCGCAAATGTTTGGCACACCTTTCTCGTCGAATCTCACTATGCTGTTGATGTTGCGGTAGACGTTGATACACGAGGGTTGACCGATATGTTTTTTTTTAAATTTTATTTATTTTATTTTCTCTTATTTTTTATACCTTGATCGACGAGTGTCTGACCTAACGCAACACCGATACTACTAGTACGAAAAGTATTTTTGTAGGACGGTAACTGTAATATTATTCCCGAAAATTCGAGGTTGTTCGCGAGCCAATTAAATCCGCTCGGATCCGTGGCCAACGTTCCGAAATGGATGCTGATGTGTGTCAAGTTCGTTGACCCGAAGTTCGGGGCACTCGGGATCGTGATAAACATACGGGCGTGGACGACTTTGGCGAACGAACGATAATTAATTCCACCACGAGCGTTGCCAGCGTCGAGAAACCGAAATTCGATGGGTCAAAGCGGTTCATGAAACGAATAACAAACATTTTGAAATCACGAGATTAGAATTTATCGCGAAATAACGGACGAATTGAGGTCTCGGTTGACGATAAAATGTTTGGATTCGATACGTTTTTCACCGTTTGACGAATCTCGAATGGTTGCGTTGACCCCGATCTCACCAATCGTCGGATAAATCAAATTCTCGATGATAACAAAGAAAGAAAAAAATGAATTATTTGATTTTTACGCTCGTTGTTCATACATTTTTGTGGGAGAAAAAATAAGTAATCCGGATTATACGGACCGACCGATGGAATTGCATTCTACAAGAGGGCTATTGCCCTCACGCACGCCCCGATAGGACGGAAGGTTGCGGAAATTTTCCACTGAGCACCCGGTAGCATCCCCCTTTCCCCGCCCTCGCCCTTGCGCCCCGATGAGAAACCGGTTATCCTCTTTCTCGCGGAGCGTTCTTACCCGCGACCCAATCGCGGAAAATAAACAAAACCGGGCTCCGGAACAATAAAACAACGTGAAACGTATGTTGAGGGGGTTTCCAAACGGGACCGGTCTTGAAAACTGACCACAGCGATGCTGCCCGTCTCGTCTTGCGAACCTTGCCGGTCGTGATTGCAATCACGGGGCTTTGACGGCGCAAGGTGAATTTTCAGAACCATCGGGAGTAACTATCTCCCTTATCGGGCCCTATTGAAACGAACATGGGTATATTTGATTAATTATTTATTTATTTATTTATTTTTTTAAATTCATTTATTTGTTTATTTATTTGTTCATTAATTTTTTGATTTTTTTATTTATCTAATATTTTTCTTTTATTGGAAGGCAGAGGCGTTATTACTTGCATGTCGAATGGATTTGCTCATTGTACGTTCGAGGCAAAGAATCCACTTCCAAGAGCAATTTTACATCGAACCGAAAATATTTCTATCGTTGACGCAAAAAAAATAAATAAATAACTAGGACACGTAAAAATGGCAATTTTTCGATAGACTTCGTAAAATATTTCTCAATCGATCCCGTCACCCAGACCTGCTTCAGCGGACTCGCCTCATTTCCACGAAATTTCCCAACAAACGTTCGATAAACGGAAAAACATTTCACCGTCCGACTCTGCGCTACGGTAATTATTCGATCGGTGGAACCGACAATTTCAATGAGAAAAATATCACATATGTACGCATATTCGAACATTCGACATGATTATAATTTGCCCACCGACCGGTTATTAAATTAATTACGGGGGTTTAAAAAAAGGTTTTTCCATGGATTTCGAGCGACCTCCGCGCCCTCCGAAGCAATTACCCGGTGAAACCGGATGTGGGTCCGCTGATCGAATCGACACGACGCACGCGGTCCTTCCATACGTCCTCCCGATGATTCAATTAATTTGTAATTAATATTTTCTCTCATCCATCATTCCCGCTATTATCGTTACGACAAAAAAAATCAAATGCGATCATGGATAATCAAACGAATGTCGATGATCGGCAATTGCCCGTCCGTTTATCGGTGAATAGGCGCGAAGAGGCGATTAGTATCGTGCTCTCACACGCCGGAGAAACATGAATGAAAGGCGTTTCGAGCAACGTTCGGTGTGGCATCGAGCGGCTTATCTGTATTCGCCGGTGAGAGGTCGTCTACTGTGAGAGGCGGAAAATGTCTAAAACCCGCCGCTCGGCGGTGTATCATTCGTCGAATGTCCCGAAAGACGACGAGGCCGTTCGAATCCTGAGCATCGATTCTCCCGAAGACGACGTCCCCGTCGTCGTCGTCGTTGTTACGTAAGCAACATCGATTAGCCGTCATAGCCGGAGATATTCACGACGATATTCCTCCTGTTGCGCAATCATCGACGACCGTTCATACAACGTTCGACTGTACCTATCGCGAGATTCCGGAGGAGTCGCGCGGGACGACGAACCGAACCCGCGCCGGGAAATCTACTCGACGCGCGTTGCCGTTCCAACGCTTGTTTACGAACCAATCTACGCGGATAATAACGCTTCCATTATATTTTCTCGAGTCTCGAAATAAACCCCCTGACGTATTATTTTTAATACTCACCGCAATTACTGGCAAAGCATCATCGATCTCTGCGCGAGCCACAAGGGTCATAAAGTTGAAGAATCTTTTTTTTTTTTTTTCAAGTTATTTATATTGTAAAACGTTTATGAGAGCCGGACGAATTCGTCTTCGTTATCGATGCACGCACAACCACGACGCCTGACTTATGGGAGAAATAAAATAATACATTTGCGTGTGAGAAGAGCTGCCGATTTGGTGATTAATGTTTCTTCTTTTTCCCCTATCACTCTGCGTCTCTGCAATTCGTTCGGTGAATGGTCGAATCATCGAATACATTTTTTTCTTGCAATAAGCTTTATCACCAATTTCGATTCGAACTCTCTATACGTCATCAGGTTCGATACGTTTCTCGAAATAAACTTGCCTTTCACTCTCTTTAAAAGAAAAAACACAACATTCACGTTAATACATTTCGCGTTAAATGAATAAACAGCGATACTGAAAATAATTTTTGAAAAATCGAAAGAAAATAAAACTCCGATTCGTCGATTTTTTTCTATCACCGCGAATAATTCGAACATCGACGCGAGAAGAAAATAAAACGTACGATGCAAGTGTGACCATACGACAAACGGTGGAGGGGGTAAATGCGTTGTACTGTCTATGGCAAAAACTGCTTCCCAGTTACGCAAAAACAATTACCCGGTCGCACTACGAGCGCGAAAACTCGCCGGTCACTACGAAACTTTTACACGAGCGCTTGCACAACTCACCGAGCGCCCGACGAACAAATTTTGTGAGAGATAATATATGAGAGTCCCTACTGTACGAACTCTCGGACATTGCGGAGATCCTTGCGAGAGCCGCGATAACGAAATACTTGTATCACGGGCGAAAGACTTGACGAGAAAAAAAAAGACGACGAAAAAAAAACAGAAAATTGTTTCAACAGTACTTGCGCTGGCGCAAGTGAATACTTGTATATAAACGGCAACGGTTGACGTTGGCTTTCTACAACTGGCTTTGTATCGGGCCACGGTTGTGCGGAAAGTGACGGGGGGGGGAGAGGGGAGAGTCACACTCCCGGTAATTTGTAATCCGGGCTCGTAGTGTCTTTGGGAAATAGCCACGAGACACGGTTCACGCGTCTATTACGGATAATAATTCGTCGAGCATGAAAAACGAACCGTAAATTTGTCGAGGTGTGCGTAAAAGTGCAATACCGAGTACGATGAAAGTGCAGTATCGTACGAGTCCGATGGAAAAATTTACATTTCTCTCGCAACACGGCAAGAATGAATATTCGGAAGAATTCCAATCGCCCGGACCGTTATATATATGGGTTATATATAATATTATTCAGACGCTACGGGGCCTCTGGATAATCGACAGGTCGTAAGAATCTTCTCTCGGTGAGCTCGGCTCCGGGCAGGGCTTTAATGACGATGAGGGCGGGGCATGCCAATCTGTTGTTGCCAGGAAAAATTAATGCAAGCAAAAGACAATCCTACGCATGTACGCTCCTGAACTTCCTCCTGAATTCCGCCAACCCTCCGCATCGAAGCGTGACCGTGCTCGACCGTCTGGATAATCGATCACTGGATAATCGAGGTTCCAGTCAATCTACACACATACATTTTCATTATTTCTTTTTTTTCGATCGTGCTCTAACACGGTTTTCCGATGTCGTCACATTACAGGAATCGAAAAGAATGTATCGGACGCCGACTGTGTTTGCTCATATTTATCGTATAATGTAATTGACAAACGTCGCATACAGCAAGTGCACGATACGCGCGAGACTTCGAGGGCGCCCGACGCAACCTCGAGGATGCAGGAAGAATTCGTACTTCCGCGAACATACATTGCCATACCGTCGAGCCGCGTATTTCTTACTTACCGTATCGTATATCACATTACTATTTGTATATATTACATATATTATGTACATATGTGCAAATACACCATGAAGTTGCATTACTCAACAGGTTGAGCACGACGCAATCGGTTCTCGCAACGCGGTCGTACGTTTCATTCCACATCTCAGTCTAGACAGACTCGAGATCGTTCGTTTGATTCTGTGAATTATTATTCAATTACTATTGTTTGATACATTTCGGTACTTCGAGCGGAGGTGCCGCTTCTAAGCTTAATTGAAAAATATCGTATTTTGAACCTCTGACCACCGACCCCGCGTGAGACCCTAACCCGAAACCGGAGAATGTCGATAACCAGAGGTTAAAATTAAATGGTCCAATTTTTTTCCTCTTCAAGTACCCAAAATTCCGAAAAGTGCCCTTCAAAAACAATTTGCGTTGTTTCGTTCGTTACGAAGTATCGCGGAAGTAGTTTTGCAAAATTCTATAAGGTACGATACACCTGTTATCTGTTTACAAGTCGCGTGTAAAGCCGTGTGTGCGAATGACGCTGCGACGACGTTAAAACCACGAGGATGACGACGACGACGGCGATGACGCGGATCCCCACGCGTTATGACCCCAGTCCGGCTAGGTAGAGACCGTTCGTATGCGGCACAAAGAAGCGGTATGGGACACCCATTCGAGATAAAAGAATAAAATGTTTTCCAGAAGCGATAAATCTGCTGGCTAGTCAAGGTTCGTTGGATTAACCTTGTCGAGACGGGTAAAACGTAGCCGAGCGCTGGAGACTTTGTCAAATCGGTCATTTCAATACTACGCAAACTCCACGGAGACAACGAAATACGCTGCACAGCCGTTGGAGACACGAGCAAAGCACATATCTGTTATTCGACGATACAAAATGACACAAGATCCGCGTAAAAAAAAAAAACAAATCATTCGTCGGTTCGTCGACGAAGAAGAATACGACAAACCGTACGATGTATTCGCGGGTATTCAACCAACGGACCCGAACAGCGCTTACGCGATATATTTCGCAAGGATCACCCGGCGTACTCGTACGTGACGCCTTTTTATATCGCCCCATCGACCGGCACTTATTTTCGCATTCACGACCGACCGTCCGCAAATCATTCCGCGAGCAAATCATTCAAACCGATTGTTCGCGGTAGCCGTCACAACGGGCCAGAAAGACATTTTTTTTAAATACGAAAAATATATTTATTTTTCACGGAAATAACGACGAAATTATCGAAGTCCGACTATTATGTACGAAGTATCGTAATTATTCGTGACATTTTTTCTTTTGTGCGTTATTAAGTACGATGAGGTTGAGCGAATGTAAAAATTGATTGATTGTATCGAATTTAGGTATTTTTATGCTGATGACGCTGGGACTCGTGGGTCTGACGTCGGGATGCCTGCTTCTGGTTTATCAACCGTACGATTTTCTGTTCAAACTGAAAGTCGTGTTCGGCGAAGGTGGCGAGATTTTCGAACTGTGGCGGAAACCTCCGGTCGATCTTTATCTCAAGGTTTATCTGTGGAACGTCACGAATCACGAGGCTTACATTTCCGGTCAGGACGACAGGCTGAAGTTTCAGGAAATCGGTCCCTACGTTTACAAGTAAGCTCATGACTCTATCGATAACAAATCTCGGGTTAAGGCTTATCCTTTCTTTTCATTCGGAACCTTAATAGATCTCAAAAATGGATTTCATTCATTTATTCATTTAATTATTCATTTATTGAATTCCATGATTAGTGATTCATTCATTCGTTCATGGTCTCAATGAATTTTGATTAATTTCTCTTCTAATCCTTTATATTTTGTTCACTGACTTAATATATCTTAAAATTAATTTCATTAATTTATTAATTCGATAATTTATTTATTTAATTCCATGATTGATGAATCATTCATTCATTCATGGGTTTAATACATTTTATTTAACGTTTGCAGAGAACTAATGGAACATTCGAACGTGACGTTCAACGACAACGGAACGGTAACCGCGGTGCCTCGTCATCCGTTGACTTATATCCCTGAAAAGAGCGCGGGCGCCGAGGACGATCTGCTCATACTTCCAAACATCGCGCTCTTCGTAAGTACAACGATCATATCGATAAAATTTTCCATACATCCGTAATCTTTGCCATATAATATCGTCGGATCATAAAAATAACCTAATCAAGTCGATATACTTCTGGAAAAATGTTCCTCAGTGTCTCATTCTAAACGACACTCAGTCCGTAAGATTGCTTACAAAATAGAAACAAAAAAACTAATCATTCGTCGTTGTTTAGTTCGCCGTACTTTCTAGATATTCACAACCGAGTTCTTGATCTAATTTTCAAGCGATAACGCAACTAGGTCACCCAATGCCGGGTGTCGCAGACACTCTATAATCATTCCAATGACGTATCAACGCAATAACGATATATACTCGCATATATATTACCTCACATCGGAAATATTGAAATTATCACGCGTCTGACGTTAGGTCACGACTAAAATACGTTTTCTCGATAATTAATTTGCGTCTCTGCGGAAAAATTTGAAAACTAACGTTCCTTCATGTCGAACCGATGTACGTAAATATCGGAATTTCCGTGACACCCCCTATAACGTCCAAGAAGCTCCGATGTAGCGATCAAAAATTCTTATGGTGTACATTGGGAGAATTTACATTCGTAAGAATCTTAACTGTCGTATGATTCGAGATCCGTGTACGTTTTTAGCATATTAAGAACGGCTGCGATCGTTTTATTTCACAGGGAATACCCCGGAAATCCCAGTTCGACTTCTCAGACCGATTCAGCATTTCGCTGGATCTTGATTCTTTTTTTTTTAATCTTCTTACCAAATGTATTGACATCTTGTCGAGACGCGATTCGCGTCCGGGTCTTGGTTATCGCGACAAAGCTCAACAAGTTATCGGCCTTGATTGCGCAAGTTTGACCGACATTGCGATGATAAATCGTGCCGGGAACGAAAAAAAAAAAAAATGGATAATCGCGAACGCGCGTGCGCTCTTCTGGGATCCTCAACCGACCTCTCATCATCGACGATACAATCGGTCTCACGTTTTCACGCTGGATATACGCCAGACGAATCGTCAACGTGACTTTACAATTATGCGCGTTATTGCGTAACGGAGAAATTACACGGTTCACTGAGCTGGAAGAGGCCGCCGGTGATCCGTCCTCTCAATTGTGTCTAGTTGAAAAAAAAAAGTTTATTAATTGCACGATTGAAAGGGTTCTTATCGATATCTTGTCACGGTTGGGGTACTATTCGATAACTTCCGGTGCAACGTTGGAAAGGATCTTTCTCGAGAGAGCCAATGAGTGAACGATGATGAGATCGTTTTTATCCTTCCGTGTATATTCGCGATAACAAATCGGTTTGCGTAGAATTCGTCTGGTAACAATTCGTTTCGTGAAAATTCGACTCACAACAATTCGTCTAAAACAAACGATCTTACGATGTTATGTCTTGTGTTGACGAACAGTTTCAGACCATTTGTTATTACCCGAATATTTATTAGATAAATCGTTTCATACGAATGTTCCGCAAATCAACAAATCATGTTTAATTATTCCATGTCATTTTTTTATGTTCACTTCCGAAACCCATTCGCCCGCGACCGTTTCAGTAATAAACACGGACGATAAAAAAAAGTGATTGATAGATTTATAGTAGCACGTACTGTTAGACCTGACATCAGGTAGCTCGTGACGTCGACGAGGAATCATATCATATCAGATACTCGTAACCAATTTCACGAGGGCATTATGATTATTCAAAACGAGGCGAGACGTCAGCGCTTACATACATAATCTCTCATCTTCATCTCGCGCACGCTTTCTCTCTCTCTCTCTCTTTTTCTCGCATCCGCGCGCGGTTCGTCTCGCGCGTCTCAGGTCAGGAAATGTTTATTTAATTCAGTCGAGCCGAGTGACTTGTTAATTAATGCATGGCGCTAATACAAGCATGAAAGAAGCATTCGTCGAAACTGGCTGGAAGGTTATTCATAGAATATTCGCGCGTTTGTCATCGCATTCTTGGTGCTTTTCGCATCTCCGAAAATGCGTCTTCAACAAATACGATATATTTTTCAATCGAACGTCGGCTTTTCAGCGTCGATAAACACCGGAAGAACAGCGACGATAATCTATTCGTCGCGCCAATCATCGTGAAATCAGTGGCAAATAAGCATGTACGGACGTATATCATTCTTTCCGATTGATGCGAATTAAAGAGATATGTAATTAATATTATTCTCGCGTGAATAAATCATTCAGGATATCGAGATATTGTTGAATGATAGCTTAGCGATTATCTTAACGCCTTGCGATAATTATTACGGATTTAACAATGAAAGTGAGAGCGCGTTTATTAAAACCACAGTGTTGGATAATCCATTGTATCATTATTATTATTATTAGTATTAAATCTGCGAAAACAAATAGATTGATAAACATACGCAGTCGTGATTTTCTTTGAATATAAAATTTCTGGTAACAAAAAAATCGTTTAACTCGTCTTCTGGTCGTCTTGTCAAAGATTGTAAGCATGATTAGTCCATCCGTCTCCGATGATAAGGCAAATGAGATGGCTATATCGAAAACGTGCTTTGCATACATGCTTGTGATACAAAAAAAAAGTACGAATGTCGATAACGAACCGAGGACTACGTCGAGCCGGCGAGACTCTAATTGCCTCCGGCGGTTCATCGATACGTCGTCAACGGGTTTTTCGAGCGCAACCCTCGTGAACTGGATCGTGCATTGGGTGAAAAAAACAGAAAGAAAAAAAGGGGAAAAAATTCGAAGTGTCAAAGGTACGAGTGTCACGCTACAGATGAAAACTCGACGATGAGGCTCTCGCGCGCTGCAATATAAAAGAAGCAAAATAAACCGCGGACAACGTATCGAACAATCCGGATCGACGACGGCCGAATTGCGGCAACGTTGATACGGTTTTATTCGATTGGTGAAAAAAAACCATCCGTACGCGGAGCCACGGGCGGGTATTTGGTTCTGTGGTGTGGCTTGTTACCGTCGCCGATTTCAAAGCAGTTAGCACTCTCAAATGTATGATATAAATTTTTTTAAATAGAACATTTAATGACATAAATTCTCGAGCGCATCATAACAATTTTTTTTAATAGTAAATTTCTTACATTAATTGATATCATAAATTCTCGAATGTATGATAATAATTTTTCTGAATTTCAAATTTTTCATATTAATTAATATCATACATACTCGAACGTATGATAATAATTTTTTAATATATAACGATGATGCATTTTTGCGTAACGCTCATGTCGATCTGCATTGTTGATGGATGCAAGAAAAGTTTTACATTCCATTGTATAATAATTGTATCGACCGTGAGAATTTGTCTTTTTATTTAAATAATCTGCATAATCCGGTTGATAGAAAATTGCTTCAAGTGCGTCGTGGCTCGATAAATATTTTGCTACATCTATTCCACAAGATTTTTTAGTTCCATCGTCGTGCGAATTATTTGGAAGATACGGAAATATCGCGACCGTGCGAGAAAAGAAAAACAACGTTTTTATTGAAGGAAAATAATTTTGAATGAAATATTTGTGGAAGGTGTCACACGATTATGTTCTGATTAACCTTTCGATTTTCATAGCGTGTGGTGCGCACGAGGAAGCCGATCGTGCTGTTTGGTATCGTTAAATCATTGGAATTTCTGGCAGATATTACGAGGACTGTTAGATTTATGCCGTACAATCGAGAATATATTATCGTGGATAGAGATTGGCGATTAGTAATGAGCGCGTAAAGGAAAAAGAGAGAGGAAGAGAAGAAGAAAGAGAAGTCGAGAGAGAGAGAGAGGGGGGGGGAGGGAGAGACAGCGAGAAAGAGACAGTGAGATTGAGAAGAAAAATCATATAACCTTTTTTTCAAAAACGACGGCTTGGCCATAGAGAATTGCAATTAATAATGAACGCGTGAGGGAGAAAGAGAGAGAAAGAAAAAAGGAAAGAGAAGGTGAGAGAGACAGACAGAAAGAGACAGCGAGAGGGAAAGAGAGACATTACGATTGAGAAGGAAAAGCGTATAGAAAAGCGTATAACCTTTTTTTTCAGAAAGACTGCTTGGACTATTGCACGCTCATGACGAACAATATTACTCTTCGTGATTTGTCACCATCTCGCATTTGTCACCAGCGCGTTCCATCTTGCTCCAGGCCGTCCCGGCGTTTATGCCGAGAAATTTTTACGATCGTGGGCACCGCGGCCAGTCTCGTTTAACGCAGAACAACACGAGACGTTGCTCCCTGTCACACCTTTCGGCACGAATTTTTTGGCTAAAAAATAATAAATCGGCGCGTAACGATGGAAACAAAAATTTGCATCGATGCATAACCCCGAGCACGTGAGAGGTTCGGACATCACCGGGATAAAATAATCGTGGAACAAATTGTGAATCGTATTAATCGCGATCATTCGGCCGTGTGTTCTGACGTAAAAGAAAAAAAAAGAAACAAATAGGAAAGAAAATGTCAGTAATCAATGCGAAAAAGCGAGCGATAAACACCGGCTCGTCAACGTCGGCATCTTCCACTGTTACGACGCTAACTACCGGCGAGACATCGACTAAAGCCACGAGTCACCAATTTTAAGGATACATTAATCATCGAGAAGATTGATAAGTTTCAAAATTGTTTCTTTAATTTTTTCGTTTTTGATTGTTGCAGAGCGTCGCGAATGTGATGCGGGATGCATCGTATTTATCCCCCACCCTTTGGGGCCTGAACGTGCTTATCAGACAAACGGATGCTCAACCACTGGTCAAGATGACCGCGAGGGAATTCATGTTTGGTTACGAATCGACCCTCGTGACTCTTGGAAACGCCGTTCTACCGTCGTGGATAAAATTCGACAAATTGGGACTGATCGATCGAGTGAGTGATTGATTAATTAATTATCCGACGAGGCATAGTACAACCGCAATTGCAACAATTTCACGGTTATTTAACTGTTACCGTCGACGTGCGGATAATCCGTTGCAGATGTACGACTTCGACGGTGATTACGAGACTGTTTACACGGGCGAGAAAGACGTGAGAATGACCGGTCTCATTGAAAAATACAACGGAAACGTAAATTTGCCACAATGGACCGGTAGTTGCGCCAACGTTAAAGGCGCGAGCGATGGCGCGAAATTTCAGAGTTACATCGAACCGAACGACACGCTTTTGTTCTTCCGAAAAAGTCTTTGCCGCAGCGCTCGCATGGTAAGAATAATCGTCGAATATTATTAATTTATTGATATTATCTTATTAGCATTATTATTATTTATATTATCATTATAATCATTACCATTATCATCATTATTATTATTATTAATATTATTATTATTATTATTATTATTATTATTATTATTATTATTATTATTATTATTATTATTATTATTATTATTATTATTATTATTATTATTATTATTATTATTATTATTATTATTATTATTATTATTATTATTATTATTATTATTATTATTATTATTATTATTATTATTATTATTATTATTATTATTATTATTATTATTATTATTATTATTATTATTATTATTATTATTATTATTATTATTATTATTATTATTATTATTATTATTATTATTATTATTATTTTTATTCTTATTACGACATCTACAGGTTCGCATAGGAGAAAAGGACGTGAAAGGATTGCATACTTATCGGTACAAATTTATGGAAAACGAATTGGACAACGGCGCGAACAATCCGGAAAACAAGTGCTTTTGTCGTCAGGGTCGTTGTTTGCAATCGGGACTGATCGATGTTACGGATTGTTACTACGGTAAGTCGCCATACGGATAAATTTTTCGAAAATCTCGACATTACGAAAGGATCGTATAGAATAGCCTCCGTTAATTGCATCGATCATCAACATCGACGGTTGTTGTTTTTATTGTTTCCGTCGTTGTGGGGGGGTTTTTTTCTCTCTTCATACACCTTCGAACACGAACGTGCGGCGCAATATAAATTACAGATCGTCTCGGACGATCTCTCGATCGTCGAGCACGCGAGCACGCTTAACGAACGCCCGCGCGCACGTTCCAGCCAGAGCCATCACACTTTTCCAACGATTATCCCCGTTTAAAAATTAACTCCGGGAAATAATTAATAATCGCTTCTTCGTAGAATTTGTGTTGAGATTCGAGATACTGCCGAGACCGCGGACAAAAAATGAATGGAAAATCGTTGTTCGCACGACCATTGTCGCAAAAAAAAAAAAATAATAACAATAATAAAAAATCTGCAACAACAAAGAAGCATAACAAAAAAAAACGTATTGTAATTCGTGCACGAAAGGATTATTAACGTGGCGCGTTTGACGCGTGCTAATCTCGTCGATTGCACGAAGAAAAATAAATGACTATAATCGAGAATGATGGTACGTGGCACGACGAAATCAATGTAAAAACTCGGACAAATGACGCAGATCGCTCGGGGGCTCGAAGAATCGCGACGTTACGGGTCTGCTCGATGACCGCGACCCTCACTTTGTATCTATTTGTATGTGCGTGTTTTGTATTCGACGATCGAGAAGTTTCATTGCGTCTATCGTCCTTTCCTTCGCGTTCGGAATTTTTCAAATTTTCCCTCACATTATGTTTTTTTTTACTAACGAATAATTTAAAAAATTGGTTATAGATTGAAATTGATAATACGTTTGTTTCTTTTCTTTCTTGTCGTTAAGGTTTTCCGATAGCGCTGTCTTATCCGCACTTCTACAAGTCCGATCCATCGCTTTTGGAAGCCGTCGAGGGACTCAGACCGAATGCCGAAAAGCACGAGTCGTATTTCTTCATTCAACCGAAATCCGGATTGCCGGTCGATCTTGCTTTTAGATTTCAAATAAACATGGCTCTGCAGGACATCGGTCGGATCGCGAACGTCGAACGATTTTCCAACTTCGTTCTTCCTCTGCTGTGGTTCGAAATCGTAAGTGTACCAATCAAATCATTCTCGTTTATAATGAGTCCACGGAAAATGCGATGAAACGACACGTATTATTATACAAAATTCTTTGGGAAAAGCGATTGACGAAGAATCCAGTGGTTTCGATGAATAACCATTTATCAGCGACGTTTGTAATCGTTTCGATCGAATTTCAACGAAGTAGCGTTTAGAAAAAAAAAATACTGACTCAGTTGTCATTCCAAGTTCCGAGGAAAACCCGAAGGTCGGAAAATCGCAATTAAATCCGACACGAATTCCTCTCGATCTCGAGAAATAATCGGTCAATGATAAATTCATCGGCCACGGTCGAAACTGATTTTTCATTAATCCAAATATGCGATCGAACGACGAACGTTGCGTGTAAAAATGTGTCAACGTCTAATTGATTCGTGTTTTTTGTTCTCTGTACCATTCGCAGGGAATGTACGAGCTTCCGGAAAACATGAACAATCGATTTTTGTTATATCTTAACGTACTACCCGTCGTTCAGGACATCGGAACTTACGCGTTGTTCCTCGGTGGAGCAATTTTTCTGGTTTGGAGCGTCGTTAAGATTCTTCTTTACGCGCCCAAAGGTTCGAAGAGTTCGGCCAAATGGTTGGAAACGGAGATGCAAAAGAAAAGGCTGAACTTTTTGAACGAAAGATCGTCGTCGGTGAGATCGCGAATGATGGACACGTATTACAGTTCGCTCATCGAATCGAAGGACGAAAATCCGACGGCCGGCGAACCTCACGATAATCCCGAATGCAAGGAGGATCTCGTTTGACAACGACGAAATTAAATCAACGTGCCACGAAGATGCAAGATAGAAAATCTAATGAAAGAAAAACAAAATCATCGAGAGCGAACGAGGAAAAAAAATGTTAATTCGTTCTCACCCGATTCATCAATCGCCTTAATTAGCGTAAACAAGCGGGTAGATTACATTCGCATCCCTCCGCCGTCTGTCGTTCAATTGCACCGGGCAAAAAAAAACAACGAATCCTATCGCAATGCGATCGATATGACGGGATTTCAAACGCGGCTCAAATAACACGATCGAAATATCGTTGTTGGCAATTGTCTCTCTTTCGGTTTTATCTCGTTTATTGCGATTATTTCGAAACCGAATTAATTACGGGTGATTTATTTTTTAATAGTCGAAACGACATCGACGGTTTGTGTTATTATCGAGCGACGTGTTTTTGTTGCTAAAACGTTTTTCGTGGCAATAACGACGATTTTCGAACGTACGGAATATTTATTGCAAAATATTATTCAATTGCGCGAGTTGGCGAGCAGCTGCAAATTACGGGTTCGAGGCTGAACGGGATTGATCGGGGAGTGAAATAATTGTCGGTGCGTAGGGAAGAAAAATAAGAATCGCGCGGTTTGGTCGGCTCGAAACGTGCGGCAACAATTCCGTCCATTGATTCAAAACACGCGACTATCGCTTGATAATTATCGTAGCAATGTTAGCCGACATGCGGCTTTTTTTTCAGGTTGTTTTAGGTTTTTTTTTTATTTTAGATTCTCATCGGTGATCAATCATCAAACAGTATTCGATAATTATTTAACGTATGATAGACAATCTCATGTGATTTCGTTCATTCCTATTCCCATTCATGAAAATGTAAATATGTAAATACGAAACTTAGTCGTTAGATGAATTTTTTTTTAAAATAGTGTTATTGTTAGGTAACGTTATAAACATCACGATATTGCAAAAAAAGGTTCGATAATGAGGAGCCTGAAGACTGGCGATCGAGAGTCAATGTGCAATCGAAGAAGTGGGATTTGCAATCGATTATCAATTCAACTTTAATTTATTTTTATTTTTATATATATCGATATATATATATATAAATATATGGATTTTAATAAAATCGTGGAATCGTTGCGATTGAGCACCGTGCGATAGAAGCTCATCGACGTATCTTCTCGCAAAATGACATTCTTGCCTTATTTTTAGTTAACGATGTGAAATTTCCGAGAAAAAAAAAATGTTCGGTATTGCTTCGTTGTTTGTTTGCTTACGTTGCTCCCGACGGCTCTTTGCTCAGAGATTAACGCACTCTCACTATCTTTTTCTTCATTATCCATGATTGTAGTTCGCGCCCGCTCTCGTCGTCACACTCTAGCACTTCATACTTTTCTACTGTCGGATACACGAGTGCGCAGGTGATAATTTATGTACTTCGATTTCAATCAAACGTTCGCGAAAACGTAAAAATCTGGGTGATTATTGTGCGACGAACTTTTCTTTGCAAATCGAACGAGAATATATATATTTTTTTTTCAATTTTCAACGTACCTTTCTTCGACATCGTTACGTCGACGTTTTAGAGAATTCGTCGTTGTAATTTGCGCCATGAAGCGTAGTGGAATTGTGATAGTTGCCTTTTTCGTCGATTCAATAATAATGATTATTTATATGATTATTGTTATTTTTAATATTATTGATATTATTATTATCATTAGCATTATCGACAGATTAGATTAACGACACATTGTGAATCTTGCCAGTGAATTGTTCTCAGCACTGCGATTTCTCGTAAACGATTGCTCAATAAAGAACGGTTACATTTTTTTTCTTTCGCTTCACCCTTTTGATTTCGATTTTCCTTATTGACTCGCATTCCCGTTATCCCGAAGTCGTCGATGATACACGTACATGGGGGATACGGTTCGGAACACGTTGAAGGATGGACGGTGCAATAATAATGTCACGAATAACGGGTTCATACTCGTTTTATTACGCAATGTAAAAGTTTGCGTTACAAACAATAAGTTTTCTTTTTTGTTTTTTTTTCTTCTTCCTTTTTTTCTTCTTCTAACTGCGAATGAACAGACGGGGCACATATCTCTTTTCACGACAATTATTACAATCAGTTACGAATTCGAAACTCGCGTTGCAGACACATTTTTTTAAAATCTTTTGTGGTTTTTTATTACAGATTCCATTTTATTTTTGATTTTCACGACGCTCACTCCTGAGCAATAATAAGCCATTCTATGTACAATTAACACCGTAATCTCGTGAAATTATAAACGTTCTGACATTACAATCGAGACAACTTATTAGAGAATACGTGATTTACGCGGTCGTGTTTACATCGCGGTGTGTGGTAGTGAGAAACAAAAAAAAAAAAAGAAAAACGTGCGATCGATGAAATATCGCGATAATTAAATCCTGAAAGTAATTATCATTCGTGTAATTGTTATATAATTATAATAGCCCGAGGCACGCGCACGAACTACGATAAACGAACGGTAGAATGTGCGATGAAAATATTTCGTCGTATCATTGAAACGCGTGACTGTGCATTTTTCATCGAACGAAAGGAAAAAAAAAAAAATTCGATATCGGTAAATGTTTCGTGAAAATTTTGTGTTTACGATTATTTACGCGGAAGAAAAAAAAATTGAATGCAGCATCGCCGACGCCCGAGGCGCGGCTAGATAACGAGTCTGGTTACGGAGATACATGATAACTACATTTTGCTTCATGAACAAAACATTTTGCACCGCATATTCATCAAATGCGACACAAAAGTCGTGTCAGGCGCCATCGAATTTTTTGCTTGTTCGTTTATTTTTCTTGTCACGTTTCGTTTCACAGATAAATCGCACGGAATCAATTTTTTTTCGCGCAATTTGTATCTATATGTATTTCATTCTATTTCACATCGAAAAAATACGATACGACATTGTCGAGACTCGATCGAAAATGCTTACTTATATTTGGGGGAAAAAAAAAATAAATTAAGAAAGAAAACTACGCGATTGCTCAACCGTGGGAATAAATTGTTCTCACTGCGAATCTCAAATTCACACGTTTCTGTGACAAATCGAGATGGAAGTTTACAATACTTCTAACTAACGATTCGTAGACATATATATATATTTGTATATTAATATATATATATAGAGATATTTTTTTTTTTTTTTGTTAATTCAATTTATTTTCAACGTAGTATTCCAGATTGACCGAGCATCCATCGCTTGAGATCTCCCCACGCCCTTCTAAAGGGCACATTGTAAAATACTTAAAATCGTATTCATTTATTAAACGCATTCAAATGATTCGTTTTTGTACTTTGACAGTATCTTTTTAAGATTATTATATTATTGGCTGGGCTGGCTGGTGTATCACATGTTTAAACAAGATCGTGATCCAACGATTATCTCAATTGATTTACTCTTCCTCATCCCCGCGCCACTTTGTCGATTCTCCGATAAAAATTGTTTCTCATCGTGTTGCCGAAAAAAAAGAAAAAAGAAAAAAAACGTTGCCATTGTTCTTAATTCGTTATTGTTTATAATTTGATTTTCACGATTTAGCTGAGCTCGATATATTGAAAAATATTGTTTTCCATTATTCGAATGATTAAGCATTTCGCGAAGAAAGATTTTGAACAATTTGCGACGTTTGTTTACGAAAATACGATTTCGAAGCTTTTGAATCTCAGAAACGCGATACAGATTTGATTCATAAATTTTTTAAACGCCATTTCCTCAAAACTTCCTCAACAAACTCATACCAACGTGTCGTGGGTTCTCTCGAATTACGAACAACTCACAAACTTGTCCAAACCGGCTGGAATGAAATTTCGATTATTTCTCTCATTTCGATGATTCACGAGATAACGAAAATAAATAAATAAATAAATGAAAACGGAAAAAAAAATAAAATAAGGTTAAAATATTATTTATTGCAGTGTTGCCGTGGTGTTGATAACTCGGTACTCATAATTGTGCAGAAAAATTTCATTATTTTCGTTTTATAACCACACTCACGTCCACGCACGCATAATACACACGCGCGAATGAATTTTTTCGGCCGAGTAGAACGAATAATGTCGCAAAAAATGGATTTTACAAGACACAATTTTGATCGGTGAAAATATTTGCATTCTTTCCGTAATGTTGGTAATGAAATTGCTGAGGTCACGCGTAATGGGAGGCACGGATGTTTTTATTTTATTAATTTCGTTCTTTTCATGCGCAGTGACACGTGCGACGTTTTATCGCAGCGACGTACGATAACGATTGTGTAAGACGCTGTGAAACAAAATTTCGAAACAACGTTTTTAATCCGTAAAAAAAAAATTAAATAGAAACGCATCGCGATTGAGTTTGGAGATTGCACGTTTTTAAATCGAATCAACGAGCGTCTTCTGACGTCGAACTTGTTTGGAAATTGGTTTCACAGTTGCCGAATTATTCTGAGATATGTAACTTTATCCGAATCACGTTTGCATCGCAATCTCCGTATGTTGTAGCTTGCTTTGTTCATTTTCAAAGCCGCGACCTCGTTTTGGACTGTAATAACCCATTCGTAAGCTCTCGTTTACTCGTAATACAAGAGAATGCTTCGCTCAAGAATCTGTTAAAGTTTTCTCGTTAATAAGATATAAAGTTAGTATTTTTTAAAAAATTTTTTTTTTTGGGTTTTGGTTGTTTTTTTTTTTTTGTTGTTATTTTTTACAGACGGTAAGTTAGAAAATAAGTTGATCGAATCGACAGAGTTAGAGTGACGATTATTTATAATATTTTCCGACTAGCACAAACTGGCTACATTCTGAAATACATCTATCGATCTTTTCATAGTTTTTTTTGTGTGTGTTTTATTCATTTTCTTTTTTCTTCTTTAACTTAATTTTTTCCAAACTTCAACCGCCGCAGTTGTGAACAATCGCGATTCACAATTCGCGTATAAATAAATTATTAGAATAAATACAAGGAAAAAATATAGACCGACGATGATTGTGTTATTTTTTTTTTTTTTTGCTTCAACGCAAACATTTACAACAAATAAATTAATCGATAATAATCTTCTTTCAAGTCGTCAAAAAATTTTTGCGGTGAATCGAGACAGTCCCGACTTTTGGACGGTGAAGTTTGGATTGTTGGTCTAGGCCAGCCACCTATTTATCTTCCTCTCTCTCTCTCTCTCTCTCTTTCTCTTTTACTCGAATTCTTTCGCATCGTTTCGTCGCGAAAGATTTAATTGTCGAATAAACGGATCGATCGAGTACCAATAGGCAAATGAGGATACAATGTCGTCGAAGTTAACTACGTATATACACATTCAACATGAACCTTCAAATGCTTGAGTCCGATGCAACCATGATTAAACGCATCTCGACACATTTAGAATGATAATTTTTTTCAAACACATAACGAGCGATATTATTGATTAATCAATTATTTCTTTTTCGTTTCTTGACATTGAGGAATCGACGAGTGTTTTTCGGCAAAGTCGCATCTCAATAACGCAAATTTCCGATGAAAAAAAAAACGAAAACATCGTGCATTTGAAGGTTGACGTAAAGAAAAAAAAAAAAATCGCTTCGATAATCGTTTTCTCGCGAAAAACGTTTCAATGATTAAATTACATATTTTACACATGCATACGAACAAATTTTGCACTCAAACTCGTAATAATTTATTATTCGCTCGTTTTTTTTTTTTTTTCATCATCGATAATTGGGGGGATGACGAAGAACAGCCGAGGCTCGATACGAAACTAAACTCAAACCCGGTGAATTTCCATCTCTCGCGTGTCACATTCTTTTGAGATAGGAGTTTCGACCTTCGACGCGTTCGAACGAACTTTCGGAAAATTTTTATAATTGCACAAATCGTTTAGCCGATTAAATATTAACGTTTATGACTTAGTAAACTTGGTCGTATTTTCGTTTAATTGTGATGAGAATTTTTTGATTTATTAGTAATTATTTGAGTCAGTTTCGTCGAGTTAAACAGCTACGCGTTTCAAGTTATTCGACGAGTGTTTTTTTTTTTTTTTTTTTCACTGGCTCGTGGCGACTTTCTTTAGGATTGTTTCACGACAACGCATTTTTATAAACGAATTCTGTAGGTTGCACAACGGTTTTGCTATATTCAAAGCTCGTCACGTACTCGTATAAATATATATATATTACAAATGCAAAAATCGATCTAATATCGATTGGGACGAGACTCCTATCTCAAACTCACATCAAAGCCTTCTCAACAATTTATCCATCAACGAACGAGAAAGCCACGAGAGGTTCGTCGTTTATTGTTCGATCAACGAGGCAGTGACTATGGCTAGCGTTGGTGTCTCGATTTTAGTCGGTCCAAATGATTAAAAATATGCGTCTTTGAATAACGATCTAAAAATGTCACGAAAAAAATACTGGATTGAAAATATATATTTGTTTTTAAATCGAAAAAAAAATCTGCCACCTGACCCGCAGCTTTCTCGTTGGTATACGATTATTTTCATCTCTTCCTCATCTCAATTCATCGTTTCACTATAATTACGTAATTTTTTTTTTCTATCTTTCCTACGATTTTGTAATTTTTTTTTTTTTTCAATTTTCAATTTTTTTAATTCGTTTTTTTTTTCTTCAGTTTTTTCTTATTTTATATTTTTTTGTTGGCTTTTCATCCGATAGATATATATGTATGTACACATAATCACGTATGTATGCACATTTTTAGATAGAATATACCTACTTTTAACAGTGGAATCTCCTAATCAATAACCACTGCCCGAATTTGTATCACATTAATTTCAATGCTTCTACAAAAATTATCTCGCATTAATTTAAAAAGTAGCTTTGACGTTCACAGCTCTCATCGGCACTTTCATAGTACTCCGTACGATAACGATTCGATCGATTCGCGGCTCGGAGATTCATCGAACAAAATTCGAACCTCGCGAAAAAAAAAAAAAAAAAAAAAACGTTTGCGTTTACGTTCGATCGATGATAATTGATTCGAATGTGTTCGTGTGTGTGTTTGTGTGTTTGTGTTTGTTTTGTTTCGCGTTCTGCACGCGACAATACTGCCGAGATTGCGAGATGAAACGCGATACGAGCCTCGAGCACAAAGATCAAATATTCGAAGATACAAACTTACATGTCTGGTTTTTTTTTTGTTTTTTTTTTCTTTTTCGTTTGTTTGTTTTTCTTTTTTGTTTCCGGATTCCGATGATATTCGTGTTATTACGATGCCGGACAAGGAATATTCGTCCACTGTTCGTCGTAGGATCGAAGGGGCTTCAACGTCGTTTGTTACCGTGACGTCTCGAAAATTTTCGGCTCTTCCTGCAGTCACAAGGAAAAAAAAACGAATGGTGAAACAATTTTAACAAAACGTCGGTTCGGCGATGCTAATGAAATATTACGTGTTATAATGGTTTGAAATAAGAAATTCCTGGTCGTAACTCCCAGAATCGGGATCAATTTTTCGAAGCAGCGACTTAAAAAATCTCACATTCCAAATTTTCCAAAAAAAAAAAAAAAAAAAAAAACGATTTATATTTACAGAAATTCATGCCTAATTTTGTGACCACCATTTTAAATTTCGAATCTTCGTCTCACATTGTGATGTGAACAGCCCCAAAAATCCCTAAGCCTTCTGTTTGAAGCCACAGAATTAATCTTTCGAGTTTTAGCCAGTAATTGCAGATTTTAGACGACTTGGCATCCGTAAAAATTGACCGTAGAACTTACCTTATTCTACTGGGCGATGGTACAGGCGCGTGTTCGGCAATTACGGGAAGTACCGAGGTAAATTTATCGGTCGGACGCAAAAGCCGAGCCGTTCGCGAGGACAATCGCCAGATGAGCCTCTGTCTGTGTGGTGTTTGTTCTTGCGCGTTGTACTTGCTCAGAATGGCCCCAACGAGTTCGTGAGTAGCGAAGAAACTTTCGTCAGATATCTGTAAAACAACAACAAAAAAAATACAAATTAAATAATTTAATCCTCCTTGCAAAACCAAACAATTTGAAAAAAAAAAAAAAAAAAAATGTAAATGTAAATTAAGTGACATTACGTTGCACATTTTTTGCAATTCAGCGGCAAACTCGACGAGTCTCAGCATCTGATGAGCCGGCGTCGAGGGTATGTTGATGGAAGAAGTTCCGGGAATCGGGACCGAAGACATCGTTGCGTCGGCATTCGCGTCCAAACGATTAACCGCCGAATCCAAATACGTGCAAAGAAGAACCAATGCGACTTCGGAAGCTCGTAAACTCGCGCAATTGCCGTCGCAAGCAACCATTTCCATTCTCAGATAAAGTTCGGATTCCTGAAATTTACAAGATTTAAGATTATAATTTTTATTCGTGACTTGCTTTGGGCGATGTATTAATTTGTGAATGGGAATTTTACGATGGAAGACCGTTTTGTTGAACTTCTTTATTTTACCTTTCGTCCCTCAGTTCGGGATCTCTTCAGGATTATATTTCTTTTTAATTGCAAAATGATTGCGTAAATTATCATTACATCTTAATCCGTTGGTTCTTGTGCCAAACTTATTCTATTTCCTAGTCTTTTACACTCCATAATTATCGTTTTACAGGAATTTTTTTTCTATTGCATCTTCGGAAATAAAATAAGTTTGGTCCAAAGAACAATAGAGTAAGATGGAATTGTAATTGATGCGAGCATATTGTAATCGAAAAGGAATATAATTCTAAAAAGATCCCAGACCAAGGGACGAAACGTGAAATAAAGAAGTTGAACCAAGACGTTCGTCCATCGTCAAATCTCTACCCACAAAAAAATTATAATTTTAATTATTTCGATCGATTCAGCTCGTGCTAAAACGATCAAAGGTGTCATTCTTACCGCTACAATACTGGCATAAAGTTCGCCAAGACCGAGCTGTGACGCGGCAGCGTGAAACATGACGTTGAAGAGACGTAGAAAAGTAAGAGCCGTTATCGGTGTCGTTCCCGGAGCCCATTCGAGTTTGTTTCGAATGACTTCCGACATTCGTTTCAAATCCCCGCCCGTGCATTTGCACTGAGATATGGACACGAGATGATCGGCGTCCAACGATTGGGCCATTTGGACGGCAGCAATGTGAAACGACGAGACGCTTATGCAAGCCATGTGTTTTGGTCTCGCTTTCATTTTGGTGAGAAAACGATCCATCAGATTGATCGCGATGAAAAATACGTCCGATGGCAAATCGTACCAAACTTTGAGACATCTGAGAACGTGCGCCGAACCATCACGAGCACCGATCGTTATCTCGTCGTTCTTTAAAAAAAAAAAAATAAATAGTATCGAGTTAAAATATTTTCGTCGTTGTTTTTAAATGTCAAAAGTGGTCCGAAGGGGGTTTGCGATCGATACTCACTTGTGTGGCGACGGGTAATTGTAGATTCGGCTGATATTTAACCTCGAGAACGAGGGCCTCTTGCAGCTGTTCGAGGAGAGGGTGGATTGCATCCGGTACAGGCGAGCCCGATGTGTCCATTCCTGCGACGTGTGACCGGCAGTTTACTCGAATATAACAGGCGTGACTATCGGTTGGGACGTCACAAACTCGTAGTACGCCTGATTATTAGTCACACTACAAGAATGGTCCAGCTGGCTAGCCTGGTATCTGCAACGATAACCAAAAAATTATATTAAAATTCGCACTATTGATATCCGGAAATAATTGATTTTTTTTTGTCGCGTTTCTGTCGGTCGTAGAAACGTCAAAAATGATCAGATTTTTTTTTCGGCCAGTGATAGGAACGAGGAAATCGGGTGAGTGGTTCGAGTGAAGAATCATCGATAAGAAAGGAGTTTCGACTTGAGCCCGTCGAGAATTCGGGAAATGAAAACGAGGAAGAATAAATGACAAACAAGGAAGAGAAATAAATGGCGCGAGGAAGGATAATAAATTACGTCAGGTAGAATAATAAATGACGTCAGGCACAAATTTCATATTACGAAAGAGGAAACTTGGGCAAACGTGTGCGATCGTGTGGAAATAATCCTACGTCGTTTCGTTAGATACCAATGTCGATTTAACGAAACGATTCGACCGACGCATCAAGGCGAGACATTCGGGTCATTTGACACGAAAATTTGAGTCAAGGCCTTAAGTAGGGTCCAGGTCGGCGAAACCTCTAAACCGAGTCCGTGACTCACTTCACGGTTAAGCGATCTACGCGGACGAACGCGCGTAAACAACTCTTGCAGCTTAAACGAACTTTGTTGTCGCATATTTTTCACATAAAAATGTCTAGAAGGGTGATCGAGCGATAAGTAATGACGTTTTCTTTTTGAACCGCATAAACATCGATCCCTGCTTTGCAGAAAGGGGAATTCGAAGTCTGCTGGGGAAATGGAGGAAGATTATCAATAACAATGTGGTAAATTATTTTTTAGTTCAATTCAGACTGAATTGATGAATTAAATTAAATTTTCTGTGAGTATCGAAAATGTTTGGAAAAATGATATTAGTCCCATCCGAAGAATTTATTTACGTAACGTTGAAAAAAAAATTATAATTCGATGTATCGTGTATTCTGTGCTTCTCACCGATAATATGCGACATTAACGAGTCGTTACCAGTCAGCGTAAAATGTGTGAGCTATTGAAGTAGCACACTAAGATAAAACGCACTATTATTCTGAAGATTTCATTTTACAGTACGAAAAAATTCTTTCCGATTTATTTAATTTATTTAATTTATTTAATTTATTTAATTAATTCAATTTATTTAATTTATTTAATTTATTTAATTTATTTGATTTTATTTTATTTATTTTATCTCATAATTTATTTATTTTTTTTACTGTTGGGAATATTGGAACGCGATAATCGTCAGATAATTCGGAGCGATCAAAGCCGCGACTGTCGAGAAAGATCGACCGCATCGAGAAGCAACCTTGACGAGGAAGAGTGGGTGGTTGAACTTTGTAGCAACAAGCTTTCGATCATCGCCTCGAGAACGTAAACAAGCGAGCCGCAGCCTCAATTATAAATAAATAAATAAATCGAGCATCGATTATCCTTATCCGGTTGAGACGAACGATCATCCCTGTTCAAGGCAACGTGCTCGGTCGGTAAAAAAAACTGTAAAGCGGTGTTTTCGATCACGATTGATCTCGTAGATAAAAGACGAGAATGATTGACTGTGTCTTAATATTCCCCGGTCAACCGTTCTCGTGTTTTATCCCAGCGATCAACGATGACGGAGAACAACGCTTTGGGAAGGTTTAACTATCTCCCTCGGACTTGTAACGATCTGAAGGAGATAAAGAACTTGTAGCACATGACCTTCAACTTCTTTGCAGCCGCGATTTTTTACCTTCGGTAATTTCACACGCCGGGAAACTATCGGCACTATGGAAATATTCGTATCGTTGCTGTATCCTGTCTGACTCAAGGTTTCGATCGATTTTGTAAAGAAAAAAAGAACAAAAAAGTAAAAAAAAAAAAAGAGAGAAAAAAATGTAATCGTAACGAGTCTTCAAGGATTCTCGAATGTGAGCGCGCATACCGATCTCAAGGATAGCTTATATACATATTCATGGGGGGAGATGGAAGAATAATTCATATCCGTTACGATTATTAGTAAATTATTAGCCAAGAGAGCTAAAATAATTCTGATACGACGATCGCCGCCGTTTTTTCAGCTTGAAAAAATAAATAAATTTGAAAAAAAAAAAAAAACCAACCGAATACCCCTCGGCACGTATTCTTGGACCGAGCACATTGCCGAAACATCCTCCACGAAGATGTAGGCACAATGCCACGCGTTCCAACATGCCCGAAATAAAACGCGGCTACGCCAATAAAATGAAATAAAATTCCGCTAACCTCCGTTTTCAGGCTGTTAAAATTCGCGCGGACGTCGAAACGTGAAAATTTCGGGCAGCAGCTTCGGCAGGATTGAATTTTGATCGCGAGATACGGGATCACGACCGTATCTTGATTTTAAAACTCGTTTTTACGCGCTAAACAATTTTATATCGAATCAATGAAAATTCAAAGTCGGGCGGGTTGTCGACGACGAGGAAAATAAAAACAGAAAAATAAGGTTCTAGTGGCCTTGGCGTGATTTCGGGATGGAGAACGGTACGTCGGCAAATGTTACTCGGTCGTGATGCGTATACTTGGCTCGTTCGTTTCGTCATCGGGAACCGTGAGCGCGTTTGAGGCCAACCGATCGTCCGAAAGAAAACATGCACTCGCGTATGAATCACGCGACGTTTATTTTTCTTTTCTCCACATTTTTATCTTTTCTTTTTCGATAAAAAAAAAAAACAAATAGAACATGTCATCCGAAAAATGTGGAAAAATTCGTAAATAAAGATTAAGGTTTCTACTTTGCGATAAAATTTTGAAACATAAACATTACGGAATTTATTCATTATGAAAATAATAATAAACAAGTGAACTGCGAAAAAATGCGGGAACTTAAAAATTCCGGCCTGGGTCAAGTCGACCCCACGATACACCAATCGGGTTAAAGATTAAAATTCCAGAACGAAGGTTTAAACAATCCTCGATTGTTTGAGCAAATGATCGATTCATCTCCACGGCAATTCGTGAAAACGTACGTCCTACGCAATTGAATAATTACGCGTTATCAGTGGGTCATTGGCTCGAGCCGGGTGAATTTAACGGGCGCTCGTGAATTTCATCGGGCGGCGTATCGACATTCGATTCACGTTTGTTTCGGTCCGGACAATCGTTCGCCGAAAATTACGATGCCCTCAGCTGGCTCGCCAGTGACGTTTGCGAGCAAGGGAGCAAAGGAGCGAGCGAGCGAGCGCGCGCGCGTTCACGCACGTACGCTTTCGTGGGAGTTTGCGGCCTTGCATGTTTTTTTCTTTATTTCTTTTAATCTCTCGGTGTCGGGCGTGCGGGCGCTCGCGCGTCTGTTTATACAAGCCGAGAAAGTTTGTTCGGAACGTGCTGGAACAGGCTCGAACTCGAAAGTTCCATCTTCAAAGCTATGCGTGATTTTCTCGACAATTTTGAATGAATCACCGTGCCATTAACGAATCTGTCGAACGATCGATTGAAGGGAGTAATAATCCTTCGAATTTTTTGTGATCTCGATCCAATCGCACGCAGATCTTTATTATTTCCGGCTTTTTTCTCCAAATTTATGATTATTGGTTAATTATTGCAATTATTATTATTATTGGATTTATCTATCTCGGATCGTATTAATAGTTAACTATTATTACTGAATGTATCTATAATAATGATAATAATAATCCCTCTAACAATTATAGAAAATACTGTAAAAAATCATGGAAAAATAAATTTACTGCAAATTGATCAATAATACTAAAAATAATAATAATAATTTTATTATTATTATTATTGATCAATTTGTAGTAAATTTATTTTTCTATATTATTCTATTATTATTATTATTATTGCTACAGATAAACTCAATAGTAATTATTTATTTTTCAATGAATCTACAATAATTATAATTTTATCAACGCTAATTCGATATACTTACAAATTATTCCCAGTGACGCGCAGCGAAGTCAAAAGGTTATAAGATTTTTTTTTGTTATCACAGTACGTTGTTTTCTTGTTCTTCAAGTTTGTCAATGTAATAATTATTTGACGAGAAGATATGTTTGCACTCGGGTTGCTCGTTCAACAATAACGGTAAACAAGACCCCGCTTCCCGTTTATCGCGAACACAACTGATGCAACGATACGTCAATATCACACGACGATTGGCGAGATACAGAAGATCCGGATTGACTCGTTAATCGCTCGGAGCCGACAACGGCATTTAGAATAATTGAATAAATAACATTTACGATCGTCTTTGCTCGATTAAAAAGTAGTCAGTCTTGTCAGTTGCTTCGATAAAATTTACGATTGCGCTTCAGTTATTCGTCATTGAATTCGTTAATTGTATATTTTAAAAAACCGATTTACGTCACACGACCGATCGTCGGATGGAATGGTGTGAATCTGTGTATATATATATATATATTTATTAATTTTTTTCATCAACGCCAATAGCGAGAATAAATAATTGCTTATAACAAGTGATAAATAAGTACAATTACGATGCCTTTAGATTCATACGATTTTCAGACTTTGTATATTTTCTTTCTTATAGTTTTGAGGTTATGGTCGTTCGTTGAAATTGATCGTCGTGGATTTGGCAGTGAAAGTTTCTTGTTGCGAGTCTTGCGAGTATTGTTTCAGTCGTGTTCCCGTTCAGCACGTAGTATCATCCTTGGCGGGAAGGTTATATGCGCCCAGCGGAGTTGTCATACTCTCCGGACGACGCTCACTCTTTTATTTAATTTTAATTTTTGTTATTTTTTTCGTCTGCCGATGGCTCGTGTAAAATCCTTCGTGGTGTCGCACTTTCGCGCGCGTTTTCGACCGATTGATTAGACGCCCGATTGTCCATCTAATTCCGAAGTGATTTACGTAAGAAGCTTCTGAAGCCCCTTTCAGGGGGGGAAGGGGATCACTTCACAGCGCGAATGAAACGTTTTGTACGAGTCGTTGAATGCATCTGATCCGATACGATCGCTCGACGAGTAAAACTTGCTGCTCGTCGTCGGGCGGCCGACGATGAGCGCTTATTGGCCGAAAAACCTTCGAACCTTCGAACGACAGATGCGCAGTACCGGCCGCGTATTTGCCGGCCATCGCGCATGCACAGCTGACGCAATTTACCTCGGTTGCCTGCAAAGTCTGCCTCAACAACCGACGATCCGAGACGATGCGGCGGCGCTTGTGTCACATATACGTTTCGTCGCCGTCCATCTGCCGCTAAAACCGATGGCTACATCTCACTCGCACTCATGGATTCATGGGTCCATGTTACTCATCGGTTTTTTCAAATTCTACGCGGACGAAACTTCAAAATCTTTATAGATATTTCGTCACAAATTCTGGGCTCTGGCGAATGGTTGAAGAATATTTTGGGGACGATTGGGATTATAATGATATACGACAATTTTATAATCGCTTGCGTCATGAAAAATTAATGAATTAACAAATGACGTAGTAGCGTAGTTTTGAAATTTGTTACGCATAAGATTTTGTTGCTTCTAGTCGTTCTTCCAGCCGAAGGCGAAGTTTGAATTAAGTAACGATTTTACCAACAATTACGATTATTATTGTACAATTACTCGCGTCATTGAAAATAAATAAATAAATAAATAACGAAGTATCGTAAAGCGAAATTTGTTACGCATAAGATTTTTTTTGCTACTATTCGTCCGTCCAGCCGAAAGCGAAGTGCGTATGACGTCATAGGCGCCATTTTGTAATTCGCGTGAGCTCCGTTTCGACGTTGATAAATTGCGCAAAAACTTTTGGAAAAATATCCGTCGCGAGAATGTCACAGAGCTCGTGAGGTTTATGACGAAAATTTTTGAGACAGCCTCGGTTCCGGTTGAGATCGTAGATAGGAGTGGAAGATGCGTCTATCTCGAGGAAATGATGGGAGCGGAGCAATCGCGAAGCGTTGATCGCGTTTAATCGCGATTAGGGTGGGTCGATGTGGTTTTCACGGCCCAGACTTACGATCACGAACGAAATAACCGAAATAGCTCGGGCAAAACTCGAATCTTTGTTCAAATGCATTCTCGTGGAATAAAAATATTCCCAGAATCGAGTTCACGGTAGACGTTTCTATTTTCTTTGTTCATTGTCGAACCGGAACGAGTCTTGAATTACGCTCGTTCAGTCCCTAATCGACTAGCACGATTGTCATAATAAGCCAAAACTTTTCTTTCCACCACGAACGAGGATTGAAGAAAATAAAACGATTACGCTGACGGCAATATTAGCGAAATTTCGAAACGTTAATCAAACATTGAATTGCGTAGACGGCTTCGTCAGGCTCTACGCAAGACCGGGGGGAGGGATATCGTTTAATCGTTCGAAGCCATCTTTTGTTATGATTCATCGTTGCCGACCGAAAAAAAAATGAAAATGTCAGTAACCCAGCGGAGACACGAATACAAAGAAATCCTTTCGCAATTGGGCCAAGCTCGAGATAGAACATCGACACGAAAATTGGCAGTAGATAAAGCTCGTTCCTATCATGGCCAATAACCTTTTCCAACGCGATCGCCAAACTCATTTTCTCTCTTTATGCACAACGGTAATTGTCGAGCCACTGCGAAATCTTGAGAAACAAAACGTTGAATAATTATGTAAACACTTACCCGGATGCGTCCAAACGCTTTTACGCCGATGAATCAACCAGTCCCCGGTTCTTTTGTTTCGATCAACCGAGTTTACGACGAAGAACGAGACCCGCGGTAGTCACTCGGTGAAGTCACTACTCGGTCCCGATTTTGACAGTTACTCGGTCAACAAGCAATGGCGTCGCCAATCCAGCCGTACCAGCTGATCACTACGCGCGTCGCGCAACCGCCATTGTTACACCCGAACAAATAGTTCGGGAACTATTTTTTTTTTACTCCCTCAAATTATCGAGGAACGAATTCGATCGCGAAAATTTCCGTACGTGTCACGAGTGAACGAAAAAAAATGTACGACTTTTTTCGGGGAACCATCAAGCGATTATTTTCCGGATTAAAATTCGAATTTTGTACTTTAGTTATCGAGATTTGCGAGGGTTTTGGAAGAGAGAGGGGGTCGTCGTACTACGCCAAACGCTATAGTTACTGTCAACAAATGGGGGGAGGGGATGATCGACTCTGCGCACGACTGATGAACCGTGAATCATGATCCGTCAAAACAGTGGAAAAAAATAAATAATAATAATGATAATAATAATATTTCACACGGATTTGGTGGAATTTTTTTTTTTTTTTTCATTTGCGCAGCGAGGCCATGCGATTACACAATTCTTGTATTGTGAATGTAAACTGTTTGTTTGGATAAAATTTTTTTTTCCACATTGAAATAGTCGTGTCTTCTTAGAAATTATAGGTTGAATAAACGTTCCTTGGGCTCGAATCCGAGCTCATTGTACGACAAACGTTATGCGATTTATCATGATATATTTGACTTGTTTTACCATTATCTAATTATCACAAGAGTCCTTTTCTCATCGATCATTCGCTACCTTCTCTTCGTCTTCCTCCAATCTTTTCACAGCCTCCTCCAACGCGAACAAATGTTCGTCCTGAATTCCCGGAGCGATTATTCTCATAGCGGCGGCTAGTTTGTAGAGATATTCGGTGTTGAGTCCGCTGGGACCTCGAGCTTCGATTATGTGCGTAGCTATGGTATCGATGCTCTCGGTTCCGGCAAAATTGGGATTGTCCCGGCCGCCTATGTAGATGGTAAGATGAAAAGCCATTTCTTCGGAGGCCGTAGGCGTTACAGGCATGGCAGGATTTTCATTGAGCGTGCTGTCGCGCGAACAGTCGCTGGAACGTAAGATTTTGGCGTCCATCGGCCTGGGCGGAGGGCAAGGATGAAAGAGCACGGTTTTTCGTGTATAACCGCCTTTCTCTCGGAAATCCAGATGATTGACGACATTGTCTATATTCTCGGAGGCTATCTTGTAAGCCAAGCCCCAAACTTGGTCCTCCGGATCGGTGGATTCCAGCAGCGTCACTACGCGTCCCGGCTGAAATTTATTTTTCTTTGTCAAATAGCTTTGCAAACAAAATAAACATTCGTGGGTTCGAATATTAAAAAAAAAAACCATTGGCTTTGCTTCGTCGAACCAACCTTGCTGGGTATTCCCCTGTGATCCGTGCTCTTCTGATAAAATCGTCTGACATAGCCTTTTATGTGGCCAACGAGCTTTTTCTCATAAGGAAAATCGGCCTTCCATATGAGCGAACCATAACCGAACACCCAC